>CAIGRP010076952.1:0-43365 GCA_903798385.1 Fraxinus cuspidata
AATTATCTCTAGATGGTTAATCATGTAGTCAATTTAATCCTAAGTTTAAATACTACAGATCATACATTCATAATACAGAGCAGTAAACGAACAACAGTATGATCACGGAGAAACCCAATTGGGAAAAACTCCGGGCACTTTGCTAGTCAATCAACTATAAATGATTTTAACAACTTACAGTCTATCAGACTAGACGACCCTACTATGTGATCTCCCGACTACACTCCTTACAGCTCTCCCTGAATCCTGTGCACCCCTGCACCAATCTTTAGTTGATGTTGCCAAAGCTCTCAGTGGAATTTGCTTCCATGCAGCACTCATATCCTTGTGGAATCGTCTATCTCCCGTGGATCAACGAAGAACACGTTCTTCTCAGACTAGAACTCCAGTCAACTTCCCTCGATTAAATCTCTTTTATTTACAACATTTACGATTAAATCTCTTTTATTTACAGAATCGCCAATTACATAATTAAAAACCTAACATTTTTCATTTTTTAAAAGTCTTTTATTTGATTTTAGTTAGTTTACTTATTTTTAAAAAAAATATTTGACTTTAATTTCAAATTTTTAATGACTTCATACATATACAAAAGTTATTTAACTTTATCTGATAAACAGTTAAATAAGATGGAAGTTATGGTGATATCTACATTATATAATTATGATCTTGAGACTCGTTATTTTGTTGAAAACTTCGTTTGAAGTTCCTATAAATCTATTTAGTATGACTTGTTTTGTTGAAAATTGAAACTATGAAAAATAGTCTACGTTTTGCATTTCGAAAACTTGAAAATTATATAATTGACTAATTGTACGAATTATTGAGTTAATATAATATTTTATAATTTTAGATATTTGTTATGAATTATTTTAATTAGTAAATAACTTTTAATATGATTAAAATTTTTAAATAATATTAAATAGGAAAATACTTTTTGACACTTAGGTTTCGCATAGGCTCGCTTAAGCTCATGAAACTTGAATTTTTGCTTATATGCTTAGTCACGTTTTACGTTTTTTAGAAAACTTATTGTTGATTATTATCCTTAAGATTTTTGGGTGGTTATATTGTCGCAATAATTTTTATTTGATATATCATATTTTAATTGCCGTTAAATTTCTCAAATTTTTACATTGAAGCATTTATTTTCTTAAAAATTTCTATTGAATTCTTATCTTCAACATTTCATTAATTAGTGCGTTTCGTCGTTGATAATAATTTATATCAAAATATTTTATTTTCATACTTTGAAATGAGGTAAATTATTTTACGCCATTCCAACGGACATTTGGATATAAAATTGTTATCAAATACAAAACGTGTTAACTAATGAAAAGTTTGAAGNTCTTCAACATTTTATTATATAGTTTGTTTCGTCCTTAATAATGAGTCATATCAAAATATTTTACTCTCATACTTTGAAATAAGAGAAAAATATTTTTTCGTACTTTTTAATTATATGTTTTTTAAAAAATATGAAGAGAAAAATATTTTTTCGTACTTTTTAATTATATGTTTTTTAAAAAATATGATGAAAAAATAAGTTATTTTATGTCATTTCAACAAACTTTTGAGTATAAAATTGTTATCAAATACAAAATGTGTTAACTAATGAAAAGTTTGAAGATAAAAATGATATGAAAAATCGTTAAGGACTTAAGTGCTATAATGAGAAAAGATCAACAACCTTAAGTACAATTAAAATGTGACGAAAAAAATAAAAATTATGGTATAAATATAATTACCCTAAATTTATTTTTGATGAATCACACAATTGTCCTCGAGCAACACTAACTGAAGAAACCATTCAATTATCAATTTTTTTTTGGGATAATGATGATCAAATTCTATTAAATGCAATCATTCAATCCTTATCGCCCACCATCAATTCGCTTGCTCATAGCCTCTTCCAGGATTTCTTAAGAAGCTTGGACTACTTTCAAAATAGGGTAATTAGTACATAACATCCATACCTTTCACACCGTTATTATGAAAAATGTTCTTACCTTTCATGTTTTGGCATTTCACCCTTATTTTAACTTTTTATGGACAAAATATTATTTTCATCCATTTTTTCAATTAAAAATTGTGAAATGACGAATATACCATTCTCTTTAAATAAAACAAAAAAAATAAGAATAAAAAAATTAATTGCAACTATAGTCCCAAATTTAAAAAAAACATGCAAATGAGTCACCAAATAAATTATTAAAAAGGTAATCAGCACATAATGTTCATCATTCACTGTTATAGTGGAAAACGTCCATTTTTTTTTTGTATTTTCACCATTAATTACACATTTGATTGCTCAAATCATGATTTCTATTCATTTTCATCAAATTTCTCAATAAAGAACTGTGAAATGATAAATATATTTTTCTATTTAAACAGTAAATTAAAGAAAATTATTGTTTTTAAATTTTTATAATTTATTTGGTATTCGTTTGCACTTTAATTTTTTTTTCAATTTTTAATAATTTAATTGAGACTCGTTTGCACTTTTTTTTTTTTTTAAAAAGAGAATTTAATTTCTAATTTTTTAATAATTTATTTAGGACTCGTTTGTACTTTTAAAAAAAAATTAATTTCTAATTTTCTAATAATTTATTTGGCATTCGTTTGCACTTTTTAAAAAAATTGGAACTATGCTTGCAATTAATTTTAAACCTTTTTATTTAAATATGAGAATATATTTATCATTTCACAGTTTTTTGTTGAGAAATTCGATGAAAATGGATAGAAATGATTGTTTGTGCAATCAAATGTGTAATTATGGGTGAAATGTCAAAAAAAAAAGAAAGATATGAACGTTTTTCACTATAATAGTGAAATGTATTAACATTATGCGCTAATTACATTTTTAGTAATTTATTTGGGGACTCATTTGCCTTTTTTTAAAAAAAAAAAAAAATTGGGACTATAGTTGCAAGTAATTTTTTCTTTTATATTTTATTTAAAGAGAAATGTATATTCGTCATTTCACAATTTTTTATTGAGAAAATGAATGAAAATGACGCAAAGTGAAAATGACAAAAAATGAAATAAGAACTTTTTTACAATAGTAGTGAAAATTGTAGACGTTATGTGCTAATTACCATTTCAAAATAATATATGCAAAACCATCTCGATGACATATCATGCAATTTAAAAAAAAAAATTCTTTCAAGCCTCAATAATGGAATCTCAAGTTTTAGTCCTTGTTTAAGCCACATTAATTGATAATGTATTTTGTAAAAAAAGTAATTTTTTGAAAAATATATTGTTAAAAAGTAGGAAAAAATTGTAATTTCACATGAAAAATTATTTTGCTGTGATAATATATAGTTTAAAATAATTTTGAGAAAGTTTTACAGAATAAAGCTCAAATGTGAGCTAAAAATAGTACCGAAATGCATTAATTCTAATAAATAATCAATTCGATTAAAACTAAAAATCAAGCACAGAGAATTCGAGTTTATACAAAATATTTGCTTATATTTCAAAGCAAGCTAATGAAATACGTGGACAAAAGTCATCGTCATGGACAAAATGCACTAGTTAATTAAGGATTAAAGATAAAAATACAACGAAAAAAGTTCATATTAAGTGCTACTCACCTTAACTTATCAATGCATGTTTGGTGAATCATAAAAACTTTGAATAGTTCTATTTATTATTAGTTGTGATCACCACCGACCTAGATTACAGTGAACTCCTTGATTACATTGTATAGTTGGCAGATAACACTGAGCCCCTAATATTTGTTCACCTTCGTTGTGATTCTTATCGGTTTACCTCGTCAAGGGATTCGATTGCCTACAAACTAATCTCTCTTCTAACAATTTCTTTTTTCTTAGTAAGCACCTATTTATTTCTCGTTAAAACAAAACTCTTTAATTTTCATATTTATTTTCAACCATACATTTAAATAATAAAATATTTTGTACATAAATTCAATTTTTTTCTCACTTTCTAATCACATATATTTAAAAAAATTACTATTTAAAATATCATTTTCCAAAATAATGTTCATTGGATTGATTATATTTCTAGTTTTCTATAGCCATCTTCGTAATAGTTCATGCTTTTGTGTTTTAGAAAATAATTTTTTTTAAAAGCCATGGGCCATAGGTCCATGACCCGAGAAGCCCACATGCGAAAGAATTCTCACAACAGGAAGATCTTTCTAGAAGCGGCTATACACACTCCATATAAGTAGTCGCTTGAATTTTCCACACAGAACCACACACATACGAACAACTTGAAAATTGAGAGTTCTTCTTTTTCCTCTTACAAATCGGAAGGGAATTCTAGAAAATCATCTCTTACGCCGCGGTGCACTCGATCTATTCTGAGGTACTGTTTCTTAATCTCGATTTCTTCTTTTCTCTATGTAGAATTATCAGATCTAATAGGATATTATGTGTTTTAGTACCTTTTTATTTTCGATCTGGTAAGTTACTTCATTTGTTATTGATTTCAAATTAACACACACGTGCCAATTCTAGATGTGTTTTTTCCTCTTTTTTTTTGGATCAATTTAGTGGCTTGGTTGTGCTGAGAGCAGGCACATTGCCTTCTACTAGGTTTATTTTTCTGTTGATTTGATGCTACTTTAGAAATTTCTTAGTTTTAACACGTTTGGTATTATTGTTAGAAAAAAAATAATTGATTTTTGTTTAATATAACCTTAACTTCACTGTTCTTTTAATGACAATCCGTACACGCAATAATAAATTTACGGCAGTTTCCGACTTAACTGCTTTAGTGATGTTGTTAACACGCAATCTTCAACCTTGCAATGCATGAAGTCAAAGTGGATCACGGTGTTATAAAGCCTTCTCCAGCCGTACGCACCAAATGGTGCAACTTTCGCAACATTTTGCAGTCATTTTCAACTATTACACCAAATATTGCACCAAATGAAACAGCATTTCCTTTATTTCCTTATTTTTTATTTGTCAACAATTAGTTTACTTTAGAAACTATTTAATTACAAATTATGTTACTACTATTATTATTAAAATAAAAAATTATTTGCATTTTAATAAATTAAAAAAAGCATTACACTTAATAAGACAATTAAATAAGTTACTATTTACTATAATTTTAATTAGAAATAATAATCAAATTCAATAAATATAAATAAAGTCAAATCATTAAATAATAAAAAGATATAAAATGTATATAATAGGAATGAAAATTTGTTATAATATAAAATGAAGGACAAAATAGGAATAATGGAATTACACCAAAGTGTTTTGATGTACCATTTGAGTGGAATTTTGCACTAAATTGGTATACGAATTTAGTGCAAGGTTAGAGATGCCCTAACTAGATTGAGGTTGAATACGAATATGTGAAGGAAAGTGTATCTAGTTATACTATCATCACATTCCAAGCTCTCTGAATTGTCTTGCTTTTATATTATTGTCAAGTTGTTATCTTTACTTGTTATCACTGATATGATGTATAAGCACCTATGTGATGATGTTGCATTGATATTAGGAAAATGACTTGGGTGGTGGTGGTATTTTTTTTTAATGGTTGCCTTGGTCCTAAATAGAAAGGATAACTGGATGAGTTTGATGAACATTAAATGTGACTTTTTGTTCATCAGGTCGTTAGGTATTTGTTGAATTTGAGGCGCTCTTTCTGCAACTTTGCCCAGTCTAGCAAACATGAGTGTGGTAGGTTTTGACTTTGGGAATGAGAGCTGTGTGGTTGCTGTTGCAAGGCAAAGAGGTATTGATGTCGTTCTTAATGATGAGTCCAAGCGCGAGACCCCTGCTGTTGTATGCTTTGGAGACAAGCAGAGATTCCTTGGAACAGCAGGATCTGCATCGAGCATGATGAATCCCAAAAATACAATATCCCAAATAAAGAGGTTGATTGGACGCCAGTTTTCAGATCCTGATCTGCAGCAGGATCTTAAGGCCTTACCCTTTTCTGTGACCGAAGGTCCTGATGGATATCCTTTGATCCATGCACGTTATTTGGGAGAAATGAGGACTTTTACGCCTACCCAGGTATTGGGAATGATTCTATCTGATTTGAAGAGTATTGCTGAAAAGAATTTGAAAGCAGCAGTTGTAGATTGCTGCATTGGGATACCCGTCTATTTCACAGACCTTCAGAGAAGAGCTGTCATAGATGCTGCAGCAATAGCTGGTTTGCACCCTCTCAGACTTATTCACGAGACTACTGCTACCGCTTTAGCTTATGGTATTTACAAGACTGACTTACCTGAGAATGATCCGTTACATGTTGCTTTTGTTGATGTGGGGCATGGAAGTATGCAAGTTTGTATTGCTGCTCTAAAGAAAGGTCAGCTGAAAATATTGGCCCATTCTTTTGACAGGTCCCTTGGTGGAAGGGATTTTGATGAAGTTATTTTCCAGCACTTTGCTGCTAAGTTCAAGGTGGAATACAAGATTGATGTCTTCCAGAATGCCAGGGCTTGCCTCAGGCTTCGTGCAGCTTGTGAGAAGTTGAAAAAGGTTCTCAGTGCAAATCCCGAGGCACCTTTGAACATTGAGTGCTTGATGGATGAGAAGGATGTCAGAGGTTACATTAAGAGAGAGGAATTTGAGCAAATTAGTGTTCCAATATTGGAGCGTGTTAAGAAACCATTGGAGAAGGCTCTTGCAGAAGCTGGACTTACTGTCGAGAATATTCATACAGTTGAGATTGTTGGTTCAGGCTCTCGAGTTCCTGCTATTATGAAGATATTGACTGAGTTTTTTGGGAAAGAGCCCAGGCGTACAATGAATGCTAGTGAAAGTGTTGCCAAAGGATGTGCTCTAGAGTGTGCTATTCTTAGTCCCACATTTAAAGTGCGCGAGTTCCAGGTAATGATTCTTATAATTGATACCACAGCTTTCGTGTTTGGGCCCTTAATGCATATTAGTCACTAGGCCTTTGAGCTCCCTCTCTCTCTCTCTCTCTCTCTCTCTCTCACTCACTCACACACACACAAACACAAAAAAAGCACTTGGAAGCTGACGTCTGGTTATTAAAGAAAAAAGATAAAACATCAAAGGGTGAGAATCTTCCGTGATGGTTAACATTTTCGGATTTCTAAATCCATTTAAAATGTGCATCTGTTCAAACTGTGCTATTTTGTGATAGAGATAGAGATAGTGGTTTGGAGTAGCAGCACTAGAAAATGTGCCTTACAGCTGCCTAATGTTGCATGTATTCTTTCTATGTTTAATATCTTGGGTAACAGGCAACCTGGGAATATATCTAACAGTGTGCATTACAGAGATGCATTAGGGGACTGATGCATCTCTATTACTATTTCTTCATAAAGATTCTAGATAAATTTATTTTATTACTTTTTGTGCCGAGCCATCTTTCTGTCCAAACTTAGGGGAGATTACTACGTGACATTTGGATTAAGATCTGGTCAACATTTTCTTTGTAGGTCAATGAGAGCTTCCCATTCCCCATTGCCTTGTCATGGAAAGGCTCTGCTCCAGATGCACAGAATGGAGCCATGGATAATCAGCAGATCACCGTTGTGTTCCCCAAGGGTAATCCGATACCAAGTATGAAGGCTCTTACATTCTACAGATCTGGCACTTTCACAATCGACGTTCAATATGCTGATGTTGGCGAATTGCAGGCACCTTCTAAGATTAGCACTTACACGGTAATTTCTATGTGCATGCCTGTAAGATCCATTCAATTTGTTTACAGGGTAGCTTGGACAATTTTTTTGTATCTGCCTGAGACAGCCCCTTTTTATTTTTATCTTTTTGTGTTCAAGATTGGACCTTTCCAATCCACGAATGGTGAACGGTTGAAACTGAAGGTCAAAATACGCCTAAATCTTCATGGAATTGTTTCTGTTGAGTCAGCTAATGTAAGTTATCTCTTGAATGATCTTTTAACTTTTTATTTATGATTGTGCCAATCTAAATGTTTTGGAATGTAACCGATGTTTCTTGATAATTGTATCAGATTTTGGAAGAGGAAGAAGTGGAAGTGCCAGTTGTAAAAGAGTCGGAGAAACCGACCAAGATGGAAACAAATGAGGCTCCTGCTGATTCTGTGCCACCGAGTGCTACTGAAACCGATGTAAATATGCAAGATGCTAAAACTGAAGCCCCTGGAGCTGAAAATGGCGTTCCTGAGTCAGGGGATAAGCCCGTTCAGATGGAAACAGACAATAAGGTGAGTTAACAATGACTGTCAGAGTAGTAGTTTTGTCTTTATTTTCCTGAGTTTATGATTTCTTGTCCTAATTACTGGTCTGAATTTTTGCTTCTTTTCACATTTTCCTCGATTGCTATAGGCTTGTAAATTTCCTTTTTCATGGGCCAAACCCTCTCTCTCTCTCTCTCTCTCCCTCTCCGTCTCTCTCTCTCTCTCTCTCTGCATGTCATGTGTATTTTATTTCTCTTGAAGAGATGTGTATACATGTTGCTTTCTATTTTTACTAACTTCGATGCCACCATGCTATAATGGAAGATTGTTTTTGTTCTATGAATGCTTTTCTTAATAATATTTTGTCAACTTGGTATGTACGAAAATATTGTGAGGAAGGAAAACAGACCCTAGCAATCTAGAGTTGAACTCTTCATTTGTCAGGTATGTTTGGACTTTATGAATGGTACAATCAGAAAATATGGTTGTATTATAGGCTGATGAATTTTATAGGCAAGCTAGACACAAATCTCTTATTATCATGTTGTTAACATGCCTATTTTTCATGCAGAGTGTTCCTCTTCTTGGGTTTTATATTGTCTCATTTGTTCTCTTTCTGAGAGAGAGAGAGAGAGAGAGAGGTAGAGAGAGTATGTACTAAATCCTTTCATAGTTAACTTAAACCAGGCCCGGACTGACCCTTGTCCGGTCCAGTTGGTATATAGGGGCCGATCATCCATTGAATTGTTATTGAACTGGATGGGTATGATATATAATTGGCGAACTGGTTTGGTTTAACTCTCTGATTTGCTGAAATTTTTCAAAATTTCACGTAGTGGGATTTTGATCCCACAGGCACAACCTCCTGTATATAGCAGAAGCTTTGAACCAGTAGGCTACAGCTTTATATTGAACAAAAACATGACCAAACATGTATATGCCTTTAAGATATTCCAAATGACAAGTTAATCAATTACACAGAAGTTTAACAAATAGAATTTTCTTGTTCAGATCCTGACAAAATAATCAATTACTCAGAAGTTTTAACAAATATAATTTTTTAATTCTATTTGAACAACTGAGAATATTTTTATTAATATTAATATATACCACGTGAAAAAATTCAATATTTTTATCGACAACATTCCATTTTTAATTTTAATAAAAAGAACTCATAAATGATTCAAGGAGTTCAAGACTACTTGCTTGATGACTTAGCTGGTTCAACATTCGGTTCGGTTCGGTTTGAGAACTGTGAAATCCTTTTATATTTGTACTAAGTCACTGACTCCATTGGTTGGATATATAGTTCTGAGAAGCACTGACGCCACTAGTGCTTGAGCTTTGGTGTTCGACATGTATCACTTGTGACAACATCGTGGCGTGTCCTTTTTATTTTCTATGAAGGCACTGACATGACATATCCATTTCAAAAAATTGGTAACAGAAAAGAACAAATTATACTAACCTTAGGGGAAGGGGAGAGCATCCAAGGGTTTGGCAACTGTGCTGGAAGGATATCACTGACATTGAGTTTTGCAAGATTAGGGTTTCCTGAGATGGCTGATGGTCGAGTAGTTTGTGCTTTGTGTGAAGTTGGGCATCAGGTTTTCTAATTTGGGTTTCTCCTTTTACTGGGTTTAAAGAAGTTTTGGCGCATTAAATATAGAATATAAATGTGCATTTTCTTTTTCAAAATTTATGGCCCATTCTACTGAACATGAATGTTTGGCCAGTGAGCGCATACTTCTCTCTTTTTGTTTATTTTTTTCCCTTAACATTTACCTTTGTCGTAAGAAATCTTGATTATGTGTTTTTACTGTTTTCTTCCTCAAAGTTCATATCCATTTATCCATTTGCTTTACACTATTAATAAATAGCAATAACAAAAATTAATTCAAAATTATTTTTAATTATCGTTCTTTTGATGTGTAGTCAGCGTGTACATGGCGCGCGGGTTTGTGCTTCTTAGTTTTTTGCATGATTGGTGGAGGTGTGGGGTCCTAGCCCCCACTGGATTTTGAAGTTTTTATTTTTTATATTTGAAGTTATATATTTACTCTTTTCCTTTTGAACATTTAAAACTTCAAAATATGCAAGCAAAATGTAGCTACGGGTCTCCAACCAACCCATACCTGCAGTGTGAACATTATGCCGTGTTTGATGAAGATTAAAATTAGATTTTTAGTAGATTTTAATAAATGTTGATGAAATGCGTCGTTGAAAAGTTGTTGGGTTGTGTTTAAAATTAATTGTGCTTTGACTTGAGATTTTAATCCAAACTAAACAGGGGCTATACTTGTTAATATTGTTATAGCGTGCTGAATAGGTTAGTTTTAATTTCTTTGTTTTTAGTTTTAGGCGTATTAATAATTAGTTTTCTCTGGAATTGGTTAATTTCAGTGAATTATAGAATTTGATTGCATTAATTGTATCATTAGAATTTTAGCATGTTTAATTTGATGAGACTTGTATAGCTGTGTTTGATGTTAATTTCAGTGAATTATAGAATTTGATTGTATGAATTGTATCATTAGAATTTTAGCAGGTTTAATTTGATGAGACTTGTATAGCTGTGTTTGATTTTAATTTAAGTGTATTTTACTATAAATTAGAGTGAATTCGCTTTATTTGATAGGTGAACCAAGTTTGGTATTTTTTTTTTAATTGTAACCAGTAAAATTATAAATTAGGTCATTATACAAAGATTTCATAGTATAAAAATTTATGGGGAGAACAATGAAAATGTTGTAACAAGTTCAATATTTTTGTTTGAAAATTTTCCTTTTTAATCTTGCCACCCCCAACCCCAAACAAAAAAGAAACTGGGTTTGCCATTGGCCATGATTGGTTATTATTTAATGTTTTGTTAGGAATATAAACTATATATTAAATGAAATGTAACTTATTTTCTAGTGGTAGGTTTGCTCTATACGTGTCATATCTATTTGTTCGGAATCTCCTGACTTTACAGAGTTGATTTATACGAGTATATCAATGCAGTGGTCACATTTTTGACTTTGTTCGTCTGTTCTAACTCAGGATTTTCCATTTGTTTATGTTCATCAGGCGGAGGTGCCCAAGAAAAAGGTCAAGAGAACTAGTGTGACTGTTTCAGAACTTGTGTATGGAGGAATGGGAACTGAAGAGGTGCAGAAGGCGGTGGAGAAGGAATTCGAGATGGCTTTGCAGGACCGTATTATGGAAGAAACAAAGGACAAAAAGAATGCTGTGGAAGCTTATGTATATGACATGCGGAATAAGGTATGTTTTAGGAGTGTTGTTATGCCAGAACTTTAACCATGGGATATTGAAAGCTCATTATTTAAAGATAAAAAGTGTTGACATTTCCATTGGTTCTGTAGCTTACAGACAAATATCAAGAGTTTGTAGTGGATTCAGAGAGAGAACAGTTGATGGTTAAACTTCAAGAGGTGGAAGATTGGTTGTATGAGGATGGCGAGGATGAAACCAAAGGTGTCTATATTGCTAAGCTGGAGGAACTAAAGAAGGTAATCTTGTGTGTTTGTTTGTTAGTGATTACTGCCTCTTTGATTTCTGACCTTTATAGGACATCGTTTTAAGAATATGTCGAATATCTTGCAGCAAGGTGACCCCATAGAGGAGCGATACAAGGAGCATATGGAGAGGGGACCTGTAATTGATCAATTTATTTATTGCATCAACAGTTACAGAGAGGCTGCAATGTTGAATGATCCAAAATTTGATCACATTGACATGGCAGATAAGCAAAAGGTATCCTCTCTGGTGCACTCTCCTTCCTCCTCAGAAGTAGGCTTGCGTGGTGGATAACTGGTGCAACTGTGAATGGATTGCGATTAACTTTATATTCCTTTCCCAGGTTTTGAATGATTGCGTTGAAGCTGAGGCTTGGCTGAGAGAGAAAAAGCAGCAGCAGGATGCACTTCCTAAGCATGCAACGCCAGTTCTTTTGTCCGCTGATGTCAGGAAAAAAGCTGAAGCTCTCGATAGGTATTCTTTCATTTAATTGTCCAGTAATTATGAGCCATTTTCTATTAGATTGTGGTTTTGCCATCTAAATGCTATTTTTGTGTCTTTGCGACGTGGTGGGGAAGATGCTAAATAGCTTGCTAGTACTACTGTTTGTTTTTGTACTAATAATTACTACTAATACTTTACAAACTATTGGGTCTTTAGTGAAAATGCGACTTGCGTTGACAGGTTTTGCAGGCCAATAATGACGAAGCCAAAGCCAGTGAAGCCAGCTGCTCCTGAAGCACCCTCACCAGCACCATCTGAAGGAGGCGAGTCCCAATCTCAGGGGGCAGAGAACCCTAACTCTAGCCCTGCCCAGAACACCAATGAATCTAGAAATGAAGCATCATCCACAGAGCCCATGGAAACAGATAAGTCTCAAGAGTGACCCAATCGCTGCATAATGTGTTTGTCCTGTTGGTATATCTATATTTCTTACTGGGCTTGTATGGCCTCGCTTGTACAAGTAGCAATCAGCGACTTGAACTTTGGCGTGGCCTGAAATGTTTGCTGGAACTTGTTTCTTTGGATAATGTATATCTCTATAATCCTGTTTTACCGAAGGGTTTGTGAGAGAGGAGTGACTAAGATATGATACTCCTCTGCCTACTTATTCTTGTTCACAAAAATGACCTGTCCTGATGTTTATTGGTTAAGTTTTCCCATTTCTGCTATAGACTTTCTTTCTGGATTTGATTTTGGATTTTCCAATGAAATTAGAATTTTTTTTCCGATATTGAGCGGTTTTTTTATTTTATGTTCGTGGATGTGATAATTCAGTTCTGATATTCAGCATCAACAGAAAATGTTTGCACATAAAATTGGAATTTGCTGCCCCATCGATATATCTTTGACACTTCTATTTATATTGCACACACCAATATAAGTATTTTCGGGTTTGCAAAATTGAGGACTTCATCGAGTTCGAATATGATCCTTTTGAGGGTTTTGGTGTCGTCAACAAATGGGATATATAAAATGTTCTGCAATTATGTGGATTAAAAGTGAACTTTGAATTTAGTTTTGATATTGTTTAAAATCTTCTTACTGTTTACAAGGTTTATAGTATATAATCTGATGAAAAATAGATTTTTTTTTCCTGAGCAACGAGTTAGAATTGCAGATTTGTGATTGACTAATGCTGTGTTCTTAGTACTGATTTATGTGGTATAGTCGTCAGCACTATATTGCCTGATAAAGTTACGGTGCATTTTATACATTGAATGGTAGATGGCCATATAGATTGGTGCTTAGTATTAATGGAGTCGAAACATTATTTTTCTGATTTATAGGGCGACGGGAAGTAGATTTAGAAGTCTTAACGATGTTAAAAACCTGTAGGGACCATGCAATTGACGTGTCAAGAAACAATTGGTGGGACAACAAAAATAGGTTAGTAAAATTCAGCACGTGATGACAACAATGTTTTGAGGAATAATTGATGTTCCTTGATGCGCTTCATATGGTATCCGCCGAAAATACATCGATAAGCTAAAAGTGACAATTGCAAATTTTATATTAAAAAAAGAGAAATTGAAATCTATTTTCTTAAGCTAAAAATATGTTTCCAATTCCAAGCAAAATATTGTTGCATACTTGCACTTACCATTGAAAATATATGCAGGGGGTTAATGGCCGACGTAGATATTTTGAATTAGAATGGGGTATGATTTTTTTCGGATGTAAAATTTCGAAATTTTTGACATCATAATCCATATAATTTTTTTAAAAAAAGTGATGTAAATTTCTTAAGCAAAAATAATAAGCATTAATGAAATAATTGAAATTTTTTTAAAAATCATAATCCATATAATTTTTTTAAAAAAAGTGATGTAAATTTCTTAAGCAAAAATAATAAGCATTAATGAAATAATTGAAATTTTTTTTAAAAAAAAAATACGAGTGAGATCTCTTTTTAAGATGTATGGTTGAAGTACCTTTAACTATTTTAGATTTCCGTTTGAATCATTCGATACGTGTATGATGTAGTTCTCGAAACAAGATTCGAGATGACGTAGGTAATTTGTGAATTCGATTAGTGTAAGATCGTCGGAAAATTTTTAAAGTTACTATGTTATCGAAAATCTCGAAATAATAGTATGGAACTATCTACTTAGACGTACCGCAACATTTTATACGATTGGCTGTTTTGCGCATCGTTAATGACATGAGAAATTAGGCCGTGAATACTTCGAAATGATATTAAAGATGCAATATTTTGACTTCTTTTAACATCACTTCATGATAAAAAAAAAAAAAAAAAAAATTGCCCAAAAGTTGAGAGTCACGTGATCCCATGCCGCCCCTCGTGCCTTCCATTGAATATATGCACCTTCAGAGATACATGTTCAGTTGGTTGAAGATCGTCCCCAATTGAAGATCATCCCAGCCCACATTTGTTGTATAAATAAAATGTAAAATATGGACAGACTATATCGATGACGATTAAGTAGTGTTTTAAAACTTGAACCTTCCTGATTATTCAAATGAAAAAACCCACGAATTGGACATCAATTAGGTAAATCAGTCCGGTCAAATATTGTCCCGAAGAAAAAAACAGAAAAATTAGCTGGATTTTCATAATAAATAAAAAAATTAAATTGTTGACCTATGTAGTCACATTTGCATATATAGTCAAGAATGTGTTTCTTTTATTAATGTAAGATCAGATTAACTTGTGAATGACAATTACTATCGCTATTATATAAATATTTTTTGTTTTAACATTTTAAAAGAGTCGATATGTTAAATCATCGGTTAAACCAGTTAGTGACCCACATCTTTGTTCGTGTCAGCGCCATGTCGAAAACCATTGTTCAATACTAACGAACATAAAATTCCAAAAACTAGTAGACAAGGATTCAAATAAGCGGAAAAAGATTGTTCATAGATATGTACATCGTGGCAAATTCTTAAACCACAAACTACGGTAACACGAGAGTCGTATCAAGGACAGTTTGCGAGTTTTATAATCTTTTGTTTAGAGCTTGAATTGGTTTGATACTCTGTTTTGATGCCTACTGATAATGTTTCACAATCCCAAAAATGATCCTAAGATGATAGCAAAATGGTACGTTTTCAAAGATCAAAATCTGAGACCAAGATCCAATATGGAATAGCAGTTAAGTGCAGCGTGCTTATAAAAACACGTTTGGCTAAGCTTAGAACTTATTTTCAAGTAACTTAGATTGTCAATTTATGTTACTCTTTACACAAGTACTTTTATATTTTTGTAAGCTTAGCCAAACATGCTCAAGTATCCTATCGACAAAAAATCATTGAACAATTTGATCTCTCCCCTAAAAATACATAACTGTTAAGCATAACATTTCAACCATATATACTAACCTTGATAGGAGAATTCTCAAATAAATTTCCCACTTTTCCCCCTCGCTCGATGCTCCTGGAGAATCCCTCCCTTCTATATGATCACTATTCATAGTTCTGGGAAGATCTTTTGCCGGTAGCTGCTACTTCAGTTAACAGCAAAACGGATAACTGTACTTTCTTTTCCCTTCCATATTTCGATGGATCATAGGGAAAGCAAATAGGATGGGGCAACAACAATGATCTTGCGACCAATCACATTAAATTATAACATGACAATAATTCTACATACACCGTCATGTGACCTCAGAATAAACGTTAGAACTTATGAGCTATGTTACTTCATATTAAAGATCACATTCTAGTATACCTGATGTTAGGCCGACCACTTGATAGAGCAGGAGCCTGGGTGGAAGCATCAAGTGAAAAATTATTTGAATGAAGGATCCAAACATGCCTATCTAAGAGCGTGCTGGAGCCAAAGTGTCATACCAAAATAAGAAATACGTGACTTCAGCTGCAGAACATGCTCTTATGCAAATAGATGAAATAGAACAATCGAGATGCACAGAAAAATATATTAGGAATTACTAAAGCCAGTGAAGACAACATATTTGGATTCGGCATCTTAAGTATCCTCCTTATTGGTTTCAACTTATATGGAAGTTTAAAGTAAATACGACATAAGCAGCAAAATTGGTATTTTAAATTGAAAAAAAAAAACAAAAAAACAGCACCTTACTTGTGTTTGTCTGATCATTCTACATGCAAAGATTACTAGAGTTCACAACAACTACCAGTCAACAGAAAACTTTACGATGAAAATGACGAAAGAATTCAACAAACAAGAAATCCTTCCACAAGAATAACAATTAACATGACATCATTTTAAACTGGAACGAGCTCAGAAAAAGTTTAATTACTATGACTTTAATAAATGTTCTAATCATATCAGTATTATTGCCTTGCAGATATAGGACCAATAGGGTTAACACCCTGGATATAGTACAACTGCCAGCATCCAATAATCCACATACAACACTATATCCCGGGATAATGCCTTGGATATAATACAATGACAACAAGATACACTAACCGCTGACATTCTCAGCAGACACGTCATTATCTTCATCACCTCGACGTATTTTCACAATCTCAGCTTGAGCTCTCTCTAGAATCTGCCTCTTCTGCAGTTCCAAATCTCTATGGAAGTCCATCCTCATTTTCTCCAGTTCCAGCATTTGTTGTCTCTTACTGTTCTCGATCTTCTCATATATGTCACTAAATTTCTGGATGGAATCAGCAAGAAATTTAAGAGAAGCTCCATTACCCATTTCATTCCTTGTTTTCCTAGGAGGGAGACCCTCCGGACCACCTTCCTCACCTTTGGTGGATTCCGAATACCCTGGGCTATCTCTCATCTCATCCATTCCGTTTGAGCTATTCAGATAAACTTTAGGGTTCATGAACGTATACTCCCCTGAGTCCACTCCACATGATAGGCCTGTTTGCTGTGGGCCTGATGACAGCAACATATCCATCTTCTTGAAATACACCCATTTGCTAGTCGAACCCCCAGATTCTCCCAACTTCATCTTCTCTTTCTTGTATTTTTTCTTCAATGTATCTAAACGGTTCCGACACTGAGTATCTGTTCTCTCAATTTTTGACTCCTGGGAGACCTTCTTAGAAACTTCTTGCCACTCTTCAGACCGAAGGCTCTTCCTCCCATGTTTGAGAAACCTATCACCCCACGCATCCAGTAAGATAACAGTCTCACTCTCAGTCCAATCTGTATGTGGATTCCGTCCACCATATGATGGCTTTGGCACTGCAGGAGTCGCAGATGATGGTGCTGGTACCCGAGGTGCAAACTTGTAACTGGACAACAAGCTTTTCAGTTTTCTCTTTTTCGGGTGCCTATGTAAATTACCGTAATCATCCTCATCCTCATCCTCGTCGTCGTCGTCGTCGTCGTCGTCGTCGTCGTCATCATCATCAGCATAATCATCTTTAATTCTCTGAACACTAGACCCTCCACCTTCATCCTGGTCATCGTCTTCATATTCCATATCTTCGTCATCAACATCATTATCATCGTCCTCATCACTAACATAAATGGCATTCCGAACTGGAAACTCTTGGTCATTTATGCCATAAGGACTTGGCGGGTACCTATCATTTTCCCGAGTACCATCCATCACGCCCCACGACCAAGAAACCACCGTACCACTCCGTGTTAATGCTCAATCTCTAAATTTATTTCCAAACTTAGTTTTGCAAAAAGCAAAGTTCTTTGATTATTCCCTCATTTATACAACTTTCTCCACATATACAGACGAAAATGAAGTGATGTCTTCTACCCGGAACACCTAAATACCCACAAAATTTCAGATCATCATTACTTAAGCACAAACGCCAAAATTAGTGTCAAAGGGGATTTTCTAACCTAAAACAGCGAAGTATAAATTCAGTTTCTTTAAAATACATGAGTTATTAAGATCATTACCAAAAAAGCAGGGGTGAAAAATAAAGTTAAATTCCAAGATAATAAAAACCCTATAAATTCATACCTCAAATAACTCACTTATCATCCTGAGATGCCTTAAGATTCAAGCTTTCTGAAAAATAAATACCGACGGCTAAATAACTCATCAAAATTCCATTTTATAAAAAATCGGAAAGATCAAATTTCGAGAGAATAGAATCGAAATTCTCAAGAGAAATATCATAATTTTTGTTTATTTACTTTTTTAATGGGGAAGAAGATGTTGTGAGAGTGGAAAAAAATGCGCATCTGAGGTAGATCAACTGTAGAGTGGACGTAAATGGCCATTGCTAAAATGCGCTGGATGTGCGTTTTGCTCATTTTCTGGCGGCATCTCGCAATCGTTGGGCCCACGGGTAGATGTTAGTGGGCCCGAATATTCACATTTTGGAGCTACACGTTCAGTTCTTCTATTAAAGATTACTTTAGGCCCATTTCGTTCAAAGTGGGTTAATTTTACAAATGACCACTCAACTTTGCTCTAAATTTCACTTTGACCATCAAATTTAAATTGTTTAATTATCGAGTGATTTTTTAAAATTATGTCAGTTAAAATACTATCTTTATTATTCTTACAAATTTTAGGATAATTTCTTACGTGGCATGGTTTAACTGAGTTACTGAAACTCTTTTCAAATCCTTATTGATGATAATGAAATAATAATTAGGTTTGTCTCAGCCCATAGATTGGGTAATGGTGATTTTTTTGTAGATATGTGGTTAAAAAATAGAAAAAATTTTGGGTTTATACGTTAAATTATTTTATTAGGAGTGTGTGATTTGAAAATGAATTTGAAAAAAAAAAATGAATTTTTAAAGAATGAGCTCAACACATGGGCTAAATTTTGAAGAATGTTGGCCATCGGGATGAAGAATGTATGTGGTTGGAAGAAGAACATGGCAAATACAAAAATAAACAAGAAGAAAGGAAAAAAAGATTTTTCTGGTGGGGGGGGGGGGGGGGTCAAGTGGTGGTGCTACCATGTGTAAAATTGTCCGAGACCATGAAACTTTGAAGAGAATGTGGTTGCTACAATGGTAATTATAGGGAACATAACATATATAATTTTGTTGTAAAATACAATCTCAAAATTAAGAAATTAGGTTGAAATTAAATTTTATTAATTAAATAAATAATTAAATATATTAAGGTCACAATTATACAATTTATTATGATTACAATTACATACTTATATGTTACAACTTATTTATCGATCAAATATTATCTAATTAGTTGATCACTATTTATTTATAGGTCACAAATCACAAATTTTCTAGGCCACAACTTATTTCACGATTATAAATTATCAAATTAATTGGTTACGAATTATTTCTAAATCACAAATAATCAATTTAGTTGATTACAACTTACCAAATTTTGAACTAGGATTACAAATTTAGTCACAAAAACAATTCTTTTAGATCATATATTATTTATTAGTTATAAATTAATCATTTTATTTGTTACAACACCCAAACAATTGATCACAAACACTCTTTATCCCATTCCACCACCACCAAACCTAATTTCTTTTAGGCAAATTGTCGGGCACTGATGTGAATAGCAGCGAGCCAATCGTGACGTTGCTGTGCGAACGACGGTGCGTCATTGTAGCAAGCGGTAGAGCAAGTCGCACTGTGTGTGACATCGTTCACAGCGACGCTGATCGTTGTGCACCACTGTTGTGAAATGGGTAGAGATCGTATTTGCTGTGAAACTGAGTGTGTGAGAGAGAGAGAGAGTGAGAGAGAGAGAGAGAGAGAGAGAGAGAGAGAGTGATGAAATATTTAGGATGTGTTTGACCCACATTATTTTGGAAGAATGTATTTTAGAATAGTAGATTGATGGAGAATATATGGTTGAAAAAGAAAGAAAAGTTATTGATATGATGGAAAATATTAGTTTATTGAAGAATATGTTGTTAAAAATGAGTAGAATAATGAGAATAAGAATTTTAATGAGTATCAAACAAGGGCTTAGGGTTCGAGAATGAAATTTGATGGGGTGAATGGAGATAGGGTGGGTATATAAAATTAGTTTAATTTTATAATAATAATAATAATAATAATAATAATAATAATATATTATTATTATTATTATTATTATTATGTGGAATTATTGCCCGATTTTTGTATACATGAACCTTAAACTTTATTTTTGAAATTGGAACTTAAAAAACCAACCTCCATCTAATTTCCATGTAATTAATTATATTGGTAACATGGTTTTTTTTATATATGTGCATCACATTATAATTGCTTTAGCAAGTCCTCAATTTTTTATTATTGCATCCTCATATCCTAACTTTTTTCGTTGAAATCTTATTTTCAACCTTCCATAAATTAAGAAACCTTGTATGATTATGTATTCGTTCAAAGAGTTCATTTGGATTTGCTCATATTTTTAAATAAATATAAAAGTGCAATAAAATATTTTCACTCAATTTTAAAGATTGAAAGCAAAGTAATTGGACAGAAACCATCATCAATGATCAAAATGTGCTATTTAATAGAAGGTCAAAGATAACAATATGATTAAAAAAAAAAAAAAATTAGAACATAAGTGCAATAAGAAAGAAAGATTGAGGACCTTAAGTACAAAACGAGGTGATTCAACTATGAAAAAAACTTTGGTGTAAATGACCTCACACCCCTACTGGGCGAGGGTTGAAATCTCAAATTTTTGGTTCTAAAACTGCGAAAATCAGGATCAAAAGGCATAAAAGGACCAAATTGAAAATTTCGGAAACTCAAGGACCTGAATTGAATAATGCAGAATGGCCTCTAGGTGTTGGAGTAAAATACAATTTTTTGCTGCCTAGGCCAATTTATCATTGTTATGTGATGGACTAAACAGACTTTTGTATTGGAAATAAAATGCCACGAGTCCATGACTATCTGTCACACATTTGTCTCTCTGTGTTTACCAGCCAGCCAGCCTGGGCAAGCGCTGTACTGATTAGACATATTGGATCTCTTTCTCTTGCCTCGTGCTTAGGTCTATATAAGGTCAGGCTTAGCCACCCTTCTGTAGTATGAATAAAATCCAAAACACATAATTTTTAACTTTTTATGTTATTGTATAATATAAGTAACTCAGGTATCATGCCACAAAACGGACAATAATGAAAGAGCAAGACAAATTATCGAATCGAAAGGCAATTTCACTCCTTGGGACCTAACTTCCAAAGGCCTCCTAGTACAAATCAATTAAAAGAATGCAGCAAATCTTGAGATAATTTCATCAACATATACAAACTCAAACGCTCCTTAACCAGTTAAAAAGAATTTCCAATCTTCAACTATGGAACAACTACAAAATGGCAGTAGTTCCAACCACTACTTTATATAAGGAAAGAGAGAAAAAATAACAGAAACGAATTTACCATTGTTGCCTAATCCATGAAAATCTGTCTGCTTTACAACTTTGTAATGTTGAGCATCAGGAACTCCCGTGAGATCTGATGGATGAAATCGACTGAGCTGAAACAGAAGCGGTCGGGCTGCTCAGATCCCGATCCCCATTAGAAACTTTGGGTTTTCCACTCAGTCTTTCCATTGCATCTTGACAAATTTCAGTAAACCACTCATCTTCCGGAAGTACACTGCCACCAACAATACTGGTTAACAAATTTGAAGATTTCGATTAAGTTCTATCAAATGTAGTTGGAAGCAACTCCAATTATTCATTTTCTTGGCTATTCCTTTAATTAAATAATTTCTCTAACTTGTGATCTAATTACTACGAAATTTCATCTCTTTCGTTTTTTGTATTTCTACAATTAAAAGACTTCCCTTTTCCCTTTATCGAGATATCTCATTAAGATTTTCTCTCCATCTTGGTTCCAAAATAACTATACAACTTCCCGTAAGCTTCCAAGAGAATCATTCGAAAGAAAATGCACGACAATCATAACAAGGTTACAGTACAGAAAGTACCTGTACGGATCTATGCCTGTTGCAGAAAATGCAGCCAGTGCTTTGGATATAATATCATTCACGGCCCGACGCAAATTTCTAGACAAGTAGCGTCCTTGTGAAGCAAAGCATATCACAAATTTCATATCCAAGTAGAACTGCAGCCAATACATGTAAAGAAAAGATGGTTATAATAGCATGGCAATTAGAGGGCAGATTTCACAAATAAATATCAATTTATAAACCTGTTGAAGACCAAGTGGACCTAATGGCCTTGGTCCTTCCTCAATATCATCCCAAAATGTCTGGTCTTCTGAAAGCCATAAGATAACTGTCTCTGTGAGCCTCATCAATAACAACATTGCGAATCTTTCCCGGCCTACAAACATTTCTGCTGCCATTGCAGCCATCCTGTTCAGCTTTGCATAAAGTTCCTGGACAGCAGACAAAATAGAAAATTGTTACATATACAATCCATACCATTAACATTACCAGTTGTATTGCAGTTATGAATACATCTCACCACAGGAAAGAAAACGAGAAGTGTGGCAACTAAAAGCTTGTTTTGGAAGTGTTTAAATTATGAACACTTTTGGTCAAACCATTTTTATCCAGACATTTCGTAGGATCCACCATTTATCCACTACTCATTTATATCTATTTATAATTTAAACTATTCATAAACAATTCCCAAACAAACATGCGCTAAATTGTAAGTCGACTCAAAATACCAGAAATGGAACACTGCAATGTAGATGTGCAACTCTTAAGCTGCTTAACCCCGAAAGCTCAAAGACTTCAACAAAAGAAGGAAGTGACATCTTTTACAAGCAATAGGACGAAAAAGTACAAGCTACATGATATTGAGACAAAGATGGTACTATGTAGGTCCCAGATCTTAAGCTGTTTAACCCTGTAGAGGTCCAAGATACTAACGGAGGACACAAATGTTTCCTTTTACAAGGATAAATTAGTACAAACTACATGATAGGAGACAAAATAAAAAATAGAATACCGAACTAGAAGATCCGCATCGCCATAATATTGACAAAAAAAGATCATAAGATAATTATAAGATTTAAAAAATACAGCCAACAAATTTACTTAAAAAATAGAAAAAAATACCTGGAATATTGGAGAAGGGAACCACTCTATCTCATCCATATTCCCATCCATGTTTATGTAAATGTCTGCAGTAAGATAGCTATCACCTTCTTCAGTAAAAATAAGATCCAGAGCATGTTGTTGACAAAAACTATCTTTTAATCTATCAACAGAGTTCACAAGACGCTTCTTCCATTCTCTTTGCTCAGGATTACGATTTTGCCTCTCGGTAAGTCCTCTACGAGAATCATCCTTGTAAGTGGCTTGATTTAATGTGGAGAGCTTCATGGCCGCACGTGGCAATAGCTCATCGGCTAGTAAGGACGCATTTGCAAGCAATGCAATTTGCTGGGCTTCAGTTTCAGCCATTCGAACAATTTTATTTCCTGAACCTTGGAAGTTGGTCTCATCTTCAATGGAGCCGGGCAATGCTCTTACGAGCATATTCACATATGAGTTGAACACCTGGAACAAACCATCCAATGTTTTACTTCCCAAGTGCATACTTAACAGGGGTCCCACGTCTTCAAAAAAATCCTGCAAAGGCAGTTCAAAAAGGCCGCTGCTTCAACTTGAAGTTTAAAACCATAAGTAAAAGAATATAAGCAAAGATAGAACAGAAGAAACTTCACAGAAATCGAATTATTAAGAAATAACATGCTCAGTCACTTGTTCGTGGAAATTAGCATTAAGAATTTTATGAACCCATCTTAAACACGCAATTCCAGAAAGAAAGTTTTAAACCAGAAAGGGTAGACGATGTTACAGAACTCAATCCTGTCCAACAAACAATACTGATAGAAGGTACAAATTAATATGTGCACAATTTAGAACCAACCATAATCAAATAAGAGAGCCTTAGTCAAATTGCCTATGCTAATCATTAAGCTAATAACTTTAGGGTTATATTGAAGTGAAGTCATACTTGAACGTAAATTTTCAGCTTATTCAACATGCTGCCAACAATTTGTCCTGAAACTATGTTCTAGAAAATTCTGTAAATGACTGCCCCTGTTTGAGCTCCATTTTTTCAAAATACATTTTTTTTTCAAAACTCATTTTCAACCACATATTCTCCCATAAAATAATATTACATGTAAATCCAAAACTTTTTCTTATTTTTTAACCACAATTCTCCGAAAAATCACTATTCCAAAATACATTTTTTTCCCAAACTCTCATTAAAATGGAGCCCAAACAGGGGATGCATGTCTTCATGGTGTATATTACATTTACCCAAGGACGTCAACAGTTGGATTCTCATGCCTGACAAAACTGAATGTAGCCATGTCACTATGGACGTAGACACACTACTTGGAAAGGATAACAAATGCCTGGCCAAGATTTCAAATTTAAATACATAGATACACAGGATAATGATTGTTACAGTAAAACACAATCCCTAGAAGAAAGCTTCATATCAAAATTGGATGCCTTAGAGCAGTAATATATGATCTTCAAAATACACTATTTGCCAACTCTGCCAAGAAACCTAGGAAGTTAATCATCAATGAAGAATGATAAGGAATTAAATTTGTACGTTGGCATGCTTAAAGAGAGAAATGAGAAAGTTATTTTTCTATGTTATCAGGGCAGCAATTGAGACAAAAATTGTTTTACCTGGATCATTGAGTTGAAACGATGAGCACTGCTGGAAAGCTTGTGCTGGTGTGCCATCGTACCACCCAGAGCTGCAGAAGTCCTCCCGGATTGGCGTGAGGCAGTTGGAGGATATGTGAGCTCCCAATCATCAGCAGCAGCTAAAGCAGCTGTGCTCTCTTCTATTCGCTTCAAATTGGCATCCAGCGCTTGCTCAACACTAGGTCTAAAGAGCTTCACAAGCACAGGACAAAGGGCAAGCCCACGAGCTTCCAACAGTGAACAGTGTCCTAAAGCTATTTGCACACATTCTGCAGCAGATCTTAAACCCCCGGCAGCAGCAGATGAAGCTAATGCATGTCGTTTGACAAGATGCGCAAAGGCCTCGGTTTGCTTTGTAGCCCACATCACTATCTCAGATGTATAAGCTGTCTCCTTACCAAAAATAACCATGGAATCACTGACTGCCTGAGCAATGGCAGAGAAAACCAGCTGTGACAGGGCTGCTGTATATGCTCCTCCATATGAGGTATTTGATGGACGAAGGCTTTGCATGTTGTACTGGTATCTCTGATAGTGCGCATTGAGGAGTAAAGTATGAGCACGAGGACCATCTCCAAGTTTTTTGAGAGCTGAAATTGCTGCACGCAGCTCAGCACCACGTGTAGAAGGTTGGCAAGCAGCTTCAGCCAGCTGATCTGCTAACTTCTGCCTCCGTTCAATTATAGCAGACTGCAGAGAGAGAAGCATGCCAGGAGTCAGAATTTTCTTTTCCTTTGCTTCAGACACTATGCGTTCACCTTCATCAAGGCTGGCCAAAGCTTCATCAACTCTCCTTTCAGCCAACAGAACATCAAGGAAATCAGGGAACTCTCTAGACCATTTCTCCATATCTGAAGGTTCTCCAACTTCATCATTGGATGCTTTATTTGCAGCAGAACCTTCAGGATCAGTATCAGTATCAGAAAGAGAATCAATATGAACTCCCTCGGCTAAATTATGGACCAAGGTTGCCTGAGTGGATAGCAGGTTTCTCATCGATAAAAGCTCACCCTCTAAGTCTGATATCTCTTTAGACGTACTGCCATTTGCATTTAAAAAAGAAAAAATGAACAGAAGATCTAAATATGTAGATTATACAGAAGATACAAAAAACAGATGCAATTCGACCAGACATAAAATATAATGGACATCTTGTCAAATATGACAAGCAAAAGGCGCCCCTGATTGTATAAAAAAATTTCAAACATAGCTTATGTGCTAAATGCAATGTGCCGGCTTGGATACCATGCTCAGATGGTGGAAAGGTGAGGCAACGTGATTGATGGCTTTCAAGCATCTCCAAATGTGTAAATATTACCTAATGATGGCTATCATGGTAGGTACAGACCTTGTTTTCAGTAATATAGAGCTGTCTGAACTAATTTCTATTGCTACGAACTTCAAAATTTGAGGGTTCTTTGGAGATTCTGAAACAACATGTTAATTAATGTTTTGTGTAGGTATGCACATATTCACTCTTTAACATCATTTTCAGCCAAACAAAAATGAGAGATAGCAAGAGAAAAGAAAGAAGAGAATTTGTTAGTATGATGCAGGAAAATGTACCTAAGAACTCACCGAATGAAAGCTGTATAATTAGCATAGACACTTCTGCGCATTTCTTCGGCTGAAGATCTCTTCAAATCCATAAGATATGAACATAATTGTCTTATTTCCTGCGAAATGTGATTGTACAGTTGTTATTTCCTGAAAGAAATATCATTTATACTAATGAGGAGCACAGGAGAATCTATACTGGGCAGAAAAAAAAAAAAACAGATGGTAGCAATCTAAATACACATCAGTCATGAGGAAATTAATAAATTATAAATCCTTTTTTCCCTACTCTCCACCCATCCCTGCATACTCAGTAATTAGTGTTGATACTCGCAGAATAATATTAAATGCACAAAGTACACCAAGGCACTACAGCCTCTTGAGTTTGAGTGCAAAGCTAGTCAAAGCAAAGTTATGACTTCTAAGATAATGATTTTACTACATTTTCAGCAAAACTAAGATATAATATTTTCGTTGTTCAATCAATTTCAGCTAATCAATTAATTTCAACTTCCTGATGAGCAAACTTAACATTGAATAATTTCAAATAAGATATTATAAATATTTCAGCTGCTGATCCCATTTCAAAAGCCAACAACTTAATACCGCCTCACAAAGTAAAACAAAATCAGTGTTCAGATGATAACAGACACAGAAAATGCAAGAATTTGTTAAAACACACCTGTTTTGCTGCTTTGTATTTTTGAGCTTTTATGGTGCTTCACTAAGGGAAGCAGTTTGATGCCTAAAAAGTGACTAAGGTCCTTGTGTATGTATTTTGGACTTAGGCACATGCATAGGTTCACTTTTGACCATGATCACATGGTATGAATAATAAGCAATGCTATCAGTAGTTATTGACCGGGACAGGCACAATCTTAATTAATTTATTAAAAGAGTTGAGTGCATATATAAATCCGAGGAACAAGCATGGCTATCCAAGATGTACTTTCGTTGGAAGATATTTAGACCACGTCCAATGTCAACCGTGACAAAAAATGTATGGATTTATATCCATCATAAGTATTACAGAGATATGGGCATACGGCCACAGGTGAAATCATCAATGCCATGTTAACAACGAACTGAAATTTAATTGAAGTACTATCAAGGCATTTGCACATGACAATACAGTATCGGTAGTTGACAATGGACATGGCAGCTCCTGATTTAGTTACATGCCTAATTTAACAAAAATGACTTAAAATGTTTGATTAACAAGTGTACACGTGTTATATAATATTCAGCATTTATACCAATAACTTAACTGTACAAGCAATGCAGCATTATATATAACCATGCAGTATGTAATTACCCTAGAATATGAGGAACGAGAGAAACAGGAAGCTAATGAATACATAAGATGTGATAATAGGAAGCTAATGAATACATAAGATGTGATAATACTTGTCAGTGGAATTAAGAAAAAAATCATTCGACCTCTATCCTCATTATTTGTCTTCAAAACTATTCAAGATGTTCTTTAATTAGTTGACAACCATCAACGTTGTCTAATTAGACTCGTACCAAGCCGTATTACCTCTTTGAGGCAATACCTAAGCCTAGAGGCATAAACCTTAACATAAGCCAAAAGAGATAAAAAAATAGAAGAAAATAAAATACAAGGGTCGGAATTTTAACTGACACATGAGGTTTCAGTTCGGTTCCCAAAAAAGGAACTGAAATCGAGAAACCGATTGGGTCCCAAACGATTCTTAGATCTTGAACCGAAATTGTGGTACTCGACTCTGGAACCGAATATTTCATTTATATATATTTTTTACAATTTATTTACCATAATCCAATGACCCGACCTGGCCCGACAAGTAGCATATTTGCAAGGTACAAGAAATAGAAAGTTTATAATGCCCAAGTGATAAGTACCAGAATAAATCAAATTCATTTATTTGAATAATAGAACCATACCCCACAAACCCTGCTAGAGGCCCCGAACGTAGAGCCGTAGGCCCACAGTCGAATTTTGATGTTATTATGTTAGATATTGAATGCTATTTGGTGGCATATTCGAACTTGATTAAGAAAATGTTGAAATATGTATTTAGTGATATTCTATTTCTTTTATCTCTGCTATATATTGAGAAGAAAATTTGTATTGTCAGCTCACGTTATTTAAAAAAAATGCCATGGGTAGAATGGATCCGGAACCGAAGGTTCGGATTTGGTTAAATAATTATGTAGACCCAAATGATTTCATTTAGAAATAGCTGAAGTGTAATAGGTGGTTCCCTGAGATTTGAAATACCCGGATTGACCCACCGACGACGCCTAGGCTTATAACATACAAAAAAGGAATTAAAGTAAAAAAACTGATAAAATATTGTAGGAGTTGGAAAAATAGCCAAAAAGATGAGACCAATAATAGAATGTCTATAAAAGGCAAGACAAATGGGCAACTACCTTAGTCACCTTGGACTTAGCCCTGAAGTATATGCCTCAGTAAATCAAGGCATGAACTTACAAATGAAACTTTAGGCATAGGCTTTGTGGCGTTTAATGATAACCTCACATGAGATGGGACGTGGGGGAAAACAACGGACATCACAGCTAAATTGATTTAGATCCATAATCATTGGTAAAATGCATTTGTTCAACTTGTAACATAGTTAGTTCTGCTGTATTAAGATATAATGTCAGACAAGGGAGAATTTCTTGTACTACTCATGTTTGATAGAACAATTATAGAAAAGGACAATGAGCTTCAACATTTCTTCAACCAAATCACCACCCTTGCACCCATTTTACACAATGCTTACCAAAAAAGTAGTTTGTGAAAACTGAATAGTAATAAAATTGCTCGAGCTAGGTCTGTGATCCCATCCCTTATATTTCAGTACACTCACTTCCCACCCTTTCAAACATTAAATTATATTAGAGTTCTATCATATTAGATTGCCTAATTAAGAAAAACAAATGAATGTATAACATATCGGCACCAATGGAAATATATGTAGTTGGTCAAAAACAACTGGTGATTAAAAATTGTAAATTTCTGTAACATGAGGAGCTTTTGCACAGTCAAGACAGCAAACATTCACATTTCATTTTCTATTTGAATAGCAATAGAACCACAATAATTTTGGCCAACCGAAGATAGATTCATTCCAATTTTCTGCTTTTGGTAAAAGAACAATTTCTTTGTCCTGAAAACAGGTGCAGCCAAGGGTGGTGCAAGGTTTCCTATTTTCCGCTTTTGGTAAAGAACAATTTCTTTCTCCTGAAAATAGGTGCGGACAAGGTTTCTTATTTCTTTTGAAACCAATTTCAAGTGAACTCTACCAGTAACGTATAGATCTGGAAGACCAAAATAATAATTCAAACTGTACCTCATTTTCATACTAACAAATCACCCAACTTTCTCAACTGAATTATGAGCAAATTAATTAAAAATTCAATTAACTATTTAAAAACGCTTATTAAATTCATAAGAAAAAAATGGGGACCTTTTCATTGAGGGACTGACACTTGGACTGGACAAATGTATCGGCATCAAAATTATCGGACTTGAAGACGTTTAGATTCTCTTCGAACTTGACGCCTGCGTCTTTGGTATTCCCTTTCACTGGTCCTCCCGTGTGTGATGCTCCTCTTGACCGTGACGACTTCAACGACGCCATAACCAATTACCAAGAAACGCGATTCAGATCCAGTTATTGTTCCCCCTGCGCGTATTCAGGGCTAATTCAATTTGATTTCACGAATATATAACAAAAATTAACCGGGACTTTAGGTTTTCAGAGAAGAATCGCCGATTCCGACGGGATTGTGCTGTAGAGAGAGAATGGAGAGAGAGGGAGGAGTTTGTTGGTTGGCCAGTCGAGTTTAGCTTAAGCAAAAACTATAAAACTTATTTTGAAATGAAAAAAATATCCCAAAAAGGAGCAAAGAAAGATTGTGTAATAAAAGTCAGAATTTTGTATTCTAACAGGCGTGTGATAATAATTTCATAGGGGTAAAATTGAAAGTAACTTAGATTTAGTTTCTAATTTGAGTAGAAAATTTGGGATCATACGTTATGTTTACAATTTTACACGTATTTCGTAAACAAAGTTCAGTCGTATAATTATTAATATAGAGTTCGATAAAATTTACAAAGAATACGATTTCCTTTGTCACTATCAAACATCATATGCAAAGAAGAAGAATTTAAAAACAATCAAATATGAAGATAAGAGAATCGATGATAATTATATTAAGGGTATGTTTGATTGTAAACATGAATTTTGCATGAAAATTATTAATTAAATATTTTTGATTGATTTAATTTTCAATCTAAAAAATATTATACTTTTCCATCTTTTATTAGTTGATAGATGAAAGAAAGATAATTAATTGAAAAATAAAAACATATCTCTCTATAAAGAAAATGTTTTCCTTATTTTTGATGAAAATGCGATCACTTGACCAACTTTTGAAAAATATTTCCCATGTAAAAAATCAATCAAACACTCAAAAAATAAGAATTTAGATGGAAAATAAATGACATTTTCTATATATAAAAAAAATAAAGGGTAAAACTAATCAAACACACCATTAGGTTAAATATATTCACCCCCCATGTATTCTTAAATGTGCACCACATTTTAATTGCATAAAATGTTTGTTGTCATTGTCACACTTATGTCTCCAACTTTTTTCATTATATTTTTATTTTTACCCATTGTGCATTTAATAAGAAAAAACAAAATTATATCCAAAATTATGATTAAATACTTATTCATCGTTTTAAAGTACGATAACAAAATTTTTGGATAAAAATCATCATTAAGGACAAGATTCACCAATTATTGAAAGGCTAATGACAAGAATGTGATAAAAAAAAGTTCAAGAAAATAAATGTAACAATTGTGTGAATATAATTTCCCTTAATTTTAAAATCATGAACAATTTGATAAATTCACTTAAGGGTATTTATCTGATCACAACTTGAAAGCTAACTAACTGTCGAAAACAGAGCTGAGTGAAGATCAACGCCCATAATAAATTCTAGAAATAATTGAAGTCACGGTACCAAATTTTTCATTTAGTAGTAGACTTGATTCAAATATTTCATTTGTGTCGGTCACGGTATCAAACCTTTGAAATATTCACACTTGTAGTCCAAATGAATGGAAACCGTTAATTTGACTGTCAGTTGATCATAAAAAAAAATTGACTTCTTTTGACCAATTTTAAAAAGGGTAAAATGGTACTTTTATATTATTTCACCCCACCCCACCCCACCCCACCCCTACCTTCACCCACGCAAAACCAAATCTAGATCCAATACTGCCACCTCCTACCTTATGGTGCCACCCCAAAGAGTCCGAGGAATTGGATCTCGTGCCACAATTAAAAGAACCCGTAACACAACGAGCAATTTACCCTATTGGCACCATAAGTGTCAAAAGCAGGGATAATTCAGGGCAACGAGCCACCGTTACAGGCAAGCAAGTGTATAAGAATCCAGCTGAAGTGGAGGAGATGCCGGTCGTAGTTTATGATTCAAACAACAAAGTCAGATCTGGACAATTATTTATGCAGTTAAATTATTGAATTTTCATTACGTGCATGTGAATTATCAAATTGATTTCTCTGTAATATTTTTTCCGTTTGCAAAAAAATTTACGTTCAAATGGCCACACATCAATCTCTTTTTGTCCAACGGGCTTTGACCATATTATCAAAAATAAAATAAAATTTAATTATTTAAAAGTGTAGAAAGACCACTTTCCCCTTCTCTTGTAAAACAAATTTGAATAAGGAATTAAAGATTTAATCACGTCAAAAATTATTTATTCCCAAATTGAAAAGCTCTCTTCTCTAGCTCTACTGCATCTTCAAAACAAAGGCTCCATTCTTACTCACCTTGTACCCCATTTTCCATTGATACCCAAAAAACTCAAAATCAAATAATTAAAATGACGGAATTTTTGGATTCATTTTTATTATTATTGTCAATATTGAAAAATAGAGATTCTAAGACACTTTCATAGTCATGAAAGCTGATAAGGGCAAACCCGATGAATTTTACGAGAAAATCAAGGCTCTAAAGTTCGTAGATTTTACTGTCCCCAATCATTATTGTCCCAATGATCACTTCCGGTTTTGTCAACGCATAGGTAAGTTTTAATGTCTCGATTTATTTTCTAGTTTTTTCTAATTATTTGAATTGGTTTATAATTTTCTACTTCGATTTGAAATTCATTTTTGTTTTTGTTTTTAGTATTTATTAACTAACTTTAATTTATGATCTGAAGTGTGAGATATAATGATAATAAATTTAAATAATTTATTTATATATTCATAGTGATTATGGGAATTAATTATCCTAATTTTTGTAATTAGTGTGTTTCAATAGCCAGATAAAAATGAATTATTAAAATTTTATAAAACATAACTAGTAACTATAAATGGGCACAAGAAGCTGCCACAATTTAGCTCTTCCTTTAATGTCATTTGGATGCCTCGTGTTTTGTTTAGATCTTTCAATAGTTAGCTATGAACAAAATTGAGAATTAGAGAAGGATTCGTTTAGCAGATGACTTTAAACCTTACCTTTTTTGTATTGTAAGTATTATTTTTAAGGGTCTCAAAGCATGTTCAATAAGCAATATTGAAGATGACTTGAAAATACTATAAGTAAGGTTTTAACTACACTATATGTATCATACACGATGATGTTTAGAGCAATTTTCTAAGACCTGTGTTTTCCTATATTGGTTGTTCTTCGGGTTAGATTTTTATACTCAAATGGTTGTTTTTTCTGAAAGATAAACAAGTTTTTCACTCCCTGCTCATACATGTAATGACATCTAGGAGTTCAAATGAAAGACTTCCAGAAGCACTCAACAAAAGTGCATCAAGGAAAATCATTGTGAATTTTACCATTGATAATCAAATGGGATGACGACATAAAATTTTGTAGCTGAATTCAAATGTAGTAATTGTCAAATATATAGTTGCTTTATATATATTTTTAGATAGTTTTCATGCAAACAACTCAAAATGAAGTAGTTGTAAAGTATCTAAATGTTTTAAGTCTTTTTGAAACCTAACAATGAATCGAGTGTGATGTTAAAAACAAATTCGTGTGATCTACTCTAAAAACGAATTCATGTGACCTATTTGGCACTTCATAAATTTATTTTGTAATTAGTTTAACTCTTATTAGATTTAAGTTTTATATTTTTTTTTCAAAAATTTATTTTGAATTTGGTTTAACTCTATTACATTTTTCATAGACATTAGTCATGTTTTTTCTATCGAACGATCGAAATACTTGATGAATATCAGTTTCATTTATTTTATTGGTGTGATTAATTACTACCTTATGCTTGATGTATATGGTCGATTTATAATAGGATTTCAATAAATAATTGTTGAAAATTGTTAGAGAAAATCTAGATTTTAGGGTTACATTATAATTAAATTAGTTTTTAACGATAAATCTTCCGATTAGAGTGTCGGGATGAAAGCCTCTAATTGAGTTATAAACAATGAATAATTGACGTTGAATGCTCTGATCCAATTGAGGAAATTCCGATACTTCACCATTTTAATTCATTGATTTTAATTTCATTACTTGAACCGTTGATATTTAAATTTTATTTCAAAAAATAAATCATTTTCAAACAATTCACGAAAAACCCTAATTTGTTGAACCCTTGAATATTTTTCCATCTCCCCGTGAAATCGACACCCCAAAGCTGTGCTACAATAATCTCGTTATTATTTGGGCGTAATCAAATTTTGGCGTCGTTGTCATGGAGACAGTACCAAACACTAAGGGATCGACTAAAAAGGGTGACATTGTTCCTTTACTGTTATTTTTAGTTAATTTAATTTTCTTATTTTATTCTTATATAGTTCTATTTTCTCGTGTTTTATGAGTAGAGTTCAAGACAAGCAAGGAATCTCTACAGAAGGACCTATTCCAGTGTTTGGATCTCTTTGTAACCCTATCTTTGATACTGCATCTATTGCCACGAACACCACACTACACAACACCATGACTGATAGTGAACATGACGATATGCCTTTTAGGACTTTACATGATTATCTTCACCCCATACGCACATTCACGCCATCATGCATAATGTTTCCACCTAATATGCGACGTATGGATCTTAAATCGAGAATGATTCAACTTCTTCCAACTTTTCAGGGACTCGAAAATGAAAAACCATACGTGCACATTAAAAAATTTGAGGAGGTGGTAGCAACCTTCCAAAGTCAACATGGTATAACGAACGCAGTCAGACTTAAATTTTTCCCCTTTTTACTTAAAGAAAGAGTAAAAAGCTGGCTGTATTCCTTGAGACCACGTTCGATTTTGACTTGGGCCGAAATGACTCAAGCGTTTTTTAATAAATACTTTCCCTACCATAAGACTAGTGCCCTTAAGAAGTAAATCTCATCATTCACTTAAAATGATAGTGAGACTATATACCTAGCATGGGAAAGAAATAAAGAACTACAAGCTCTTTGCCCCCACCACGGTTGTAAGAGTTGCCGTATCGTAAGCTATTTCTATGAGGGATTAATACCTAGGGTGCCTCAATTCGTAGAGATGATGTGTAACGATGAATTTATACAAAAAGATCGTGATGAGGCTATAGAATACCTAGATGACCTAGCAGAAAAAGCTCATACTTGGATTGGACCTAGCGCCACTGAGAGTACCAATAGGTCACAAACCATAGTGAATTTCACTAGCACATGTATCATCATTTTAGGGAGTAAGATAGCCTTAGAGTAAAAGTAGAAGCCCTAACTAGAGAAATTGAAACCTTACGTGCTAAGGACTCCAAATCTACACTGAATGTATCATGTGTTGAGTCTTGTGGTCCTTGTTTTATGTGTGATGGAATTGATCATCTAGCGCAAGAGTGTTCTACTTTAGCTGAGATGAGGGGAGTTTATGAGGAAGACCGCAATGCCTTAGGCACGTACAAAAAGCCCTATGCTTATTTCTCTGAAAACTACAACCCAAGGTGGCGAAATCACCCCCAATTTCAGATGGAAATCTAAAAACCAACAACCTGCTCAGTCGAGTAGAGCTTATACTACACCATCCTATCAACCCACGTCCTCTAGGAATTCCTTAGAAGACACCCTACATGCGTTTATAGAGACACAAAGTAAAACTAACCAAAAATTTGAGGCTATGATTACCCAAGTAGTTGAGGAAAACAAGGATACAAAAAAAATTATATGTCCAAATTAACTAAGCCTTAGCAGTAGTAAAACGTGGGAAATTTCCAGCTCAAGCTCAACTAAATCCTAAAGGGCAAAACATGGCACAAACCTCGGGTTCAAAGGAAAATAATCTTAGAAAAGTGAATTCCATAACCACTAGATCAGGGAAAGTCTTAGAACCAATCCCCAAACCTAGAAAAATTGAAAAAGAGTCTAGTGAGTCGAATGAAAGTGGCCCTAATGAGGAGGTGGTGAAAAATCTAGTTAGAATACCCTTCATTCAAGCTCTTAAGCCTATACTGAAATTTTCCGATCAACATAGTGAGATCTTAGAACACCTAAAGTAAGTAAAAATCAATTTGCCTATCTTGAAAGTGATTTCTTAGGTTCCTACATATGCTAAAATCCTTAAGAACTTGTGCACTATTAAGAGGAAACACAATGTCAAGAAAACGTCTTTCTTGACCGAGTAAGTGAGCGCTGTGGTTGAGCAAATGATCCTGCCAAAGTATAAGGACCCTGGTTATCCTTCAGTGTCTTGTGTCATCGCGAATCTTGAGTTTGTACAAGCTCTTCTGGATTTAAGGGCTAGTGTCATTCTCATGCCTTATGCTATTTACTTATTAGGTTTGGGTAAGATGAAATCTACATCTGTAACTCTGCAATTAGCTGATAGGTCCACTATTAGATCTAGGGGAGTAGTCGAAGATGTATTAGTACAAATTGATAAATATTACTACCCCGTGGATTTCTTGGTTTTGGATGTAAAAGTTGATATGAATGTTGATTCTAAGATTCTTATTATTCTTGATAGACATTTTCTTGCCACAAATTATGCTCTTATAAATTGCAGGAACGGTCAAATGAAATTATCTCTTAGGAACATGACCTTAGAAGTCAACATTTTTTACATCACTAAGCAGCCAGAGGAAGATGACGAGTGTCATCAAACTTCCATGATTGATGCACTCACTCAGGAGGTATTAGAGGATATGTTTCTTAGACCAGCACTGAATACTGACTTGCAGGCCTCCACTTCTGATTTTGAGCTTTCCTCTAGTCACCTCAATGATATATTTGATGAAGGCGGAGGAACATCACCGGTGATTATGTCCAATAAGCATAGTGTACTGCAAAGAAGATTGAAACCATCATTGCTGGATGCGGGCTGACGAAGGAAACATTGGATCGAGCCAATGATAATAAACAAAGGCATTGCTTGAGAGACAACTCGAGGAAAGTTCATTCCTTTATTTTCTTTTCATTTTCGTATTCCTATTCTAGTTATGTTTGTTTTTTTTTTCCTTGCATTATCATTCTATTGAGTACTTTCAGGCTTCTAATCCTTCCGGCTTATGTTAATTCACTACAATACTCAGGTGATACCTTTCCTTCTCTTCATTTGGCACTCATGTTTATGCATTGAGTATAATGCAAAATTTGGTTGGGGAAATGATCAATTTGGATTTTGTTGTGAGTTGCATATGATTTGCATAATTATCATGAAATTCTATTGTGATTTCTTTACAATAAAAAAGAGAGAATTTTTTTTTTGTTTGAGTCTCTAATTTGTTGCATGTTTATGCTTTTGAATGACAAAATATGCCACTAGGAGTTAATTTCGTTCATGAGAATCTAGATGTCATGACACTTGCTGAATTCTTTTTGTGCACACAAACCTTGTGGTAAGATGGTAGTTTAACACATGTAGCTAGAGGAGTCTCCTGATGAAGTTTTCTTATAAGAGAATTGGTGAGGATTGAGAGCCACTATATACTATAAATGGTAATAAACGTTTATTGATTTTGTGAATTGGACACTTCTTTTTAGAATAACACTATATGGTTTGTGGTAAGATGGTGGATTACTTGGGAAATGTTGAAAGTCAATTTAGGACTGACATTTGAGCCTTTCAATTTTTTTTTCAATAATTGCAACCCGTAGTAGCTACTTTGAGCCAACACACATATACAGCCTTTTCTTCATGTACCTATTCTACTCATGCCTCTTCATATTAGAGTATAGCTTATACGCGTATTTTTCTACCTTTTTACTTCCAAGTGTATAGTAGGTATTGGATGTTTATTTGTGAAGAATAAAGACTTGGAAAACGACAAGAGTTAGTATGTGCTCAAGTAAGGCGGCCCAAATAAAAAATAATCGAAAAAAGACAAAAAAATCGAAAAAAGAAAAAAAAACATATATTTTGGGGTTTGAAATATTGAGGATTGTGTTGATTGAAAGGTGTAATGTATTGAAATATGTGATAAAATACTTAGCTATGTGTTTGGAAGTTTTGAATCCTGATATCATTCTTTTCATATAGTCTAACCCGAATTTCTTTACAACCTTTTGCATTGACTGTTTTGATCCCAAGTAGGATTGTGGAATAAATAGAAAAATTCTCATTTGACGTCATGCCTATCATGAGATCAATGTTTGCTTGTTGCTTGTTCATAAATATTTAAGCCTCCAATTTTGAGCGTACAACTTTCTCAGCTCCATAGAGAAAAACCCCGCACTAAACACTTTGATACCCGTGAGTTATGGAGCCGAACCTTTAGCTTGATACATACTTGATGTTACTTCTGTTAGGGTTGGCGGTAAGATGGCTATGGCTTGGTACCCACTCATACATTTCGTAAGTGTTTCTGATGTCCTGATAATCATGACACTATTAATTTCTTGGTAGTGTTGAGTTTGAAAAGAGCATGAACTGTAGTTAAATTGAAACTTAACAAATTGAATTGTAACATTGATTAGTCATGGATTGTCTTGTCTTGCATTAAATTGCTAGGGACTAGCAATAACTAAGTTGGATGGTGTGATAAGAGTGCAAAATAGCATGATTTTCTTATCTTTTCTGTTGTATTTATGTGATTATTTGACGCCTAAATGCACTAAGTACCCTTATATTTTGATTTAGGTTGCAAATGGATGAAAACGATAGAAATTTGAGGAAATAAGTGAAAAATGACCAAAGTGAAAGAAAAGGAAAGTTCAAGGACCAAATCGCAAATATCCAAAAGTTGGTTCGAAAGGCTAAATGAATCGTCTAAATCGGATATTGGGAGAGAAAGTTATTACCAAAATATTGACCGCTGTGCAGAGACAAAAAATCCGCGCGCGAAGGCAACATTCCTTATTCGATTGGAATTCTTTTGGAAACCAATTTGGCTACTCCTACAAATATTTAACAACATAATACATATGGGGAACACATCTATACACTTTTCTCTTATCTTTTAGCTCAATAACTCCACGAAAAACTAAATAATTTGGTGAAGGAATGGATGAACTCATTGAATTTGGTGATTTCACGTCTTTTATTTATGTAATTTGTTATTTTTCTTGTTAAACAATTTTAGATTTAGATTTTCTCTTCATAAATTTATTTTGAAATTGGTTTAACTCTTATTATATTTTTCATAAACATTAGTTATACTTTTTCTATCGAACGATCGAAATACTTGTTGAATTTCAATTTCATTTATTTTATTGGTGTGATTATTTACTGCATTATACTTGATGTATATGGTCGATTTATAATATGATTTCAATATATAATTGTGGAAAATTGTTAGAGAAAATCTAAATTCTAGGGTTACATTTGAACTAAATTGATTTTTAACGATAAATCTTTAGAGTGTCGGAATGAAAGCCTCTAATTAAGTTATAAAAAAAGATTAATTGATGTTGAATGATCCGGTCCAATTGAGGAAACTCCAATGCTTCACTGTTTTAATTCATTGATTTTAATTTCATTATTTGAACCATTGATATTTAAATTTTATTTTGAAAAACAAACCATTTTTAAACAATTCAAGAAAAACCATAATTTGGTGAACCATTGTGTATTTTTCCATTTTCCTGTGGAATCGATACCCTAAAGTTGTGTTACAATTACCGCGTTATTCTTTGGGCATAATCATATATTATTTTAGTGTTGAGAATTAACAAATTTGTACAATGATTTTGTTGATCTAACTACAAGTTATTCACTTTGAAGTACATAGAATTTATATAAGTGAAGATGGATGTAAATGCAATTAGCTTGGATTGTATACCGATGTGGCAAAAAATTTGGTTATAGAGTTGTTGGCATAGGTTTTCGAGCTTTAGATTGTTTTTTGTTAATTCGTTTGATGTTTGATGATATTTTGTAGTTATTTTATTCTATTTGTCTAGGGTAATTGAATTGAATTGAAGTTTACATATTTTCAAGTTTTTGAAACATTCAAATTTAAATATCATACATGTCCATGATACTAATATCGTTCCAAACCAATAAAATGACATTTATGTCCTTATGACAAAATATAACTTTTGCTTCAGGTAACGACATATACTTCATTCCCGACACACAAAATGATGATGTCATTCATTGAGAGAAACTGTGGCCTCCTTTTACTGCCTTCTGCTTCGTGCTCTCTACCTTGTTTTTCTCTCAGCCTCTGTGGCTCCTCTTGCAAACATCATCATCTTGTGTCCTTGTGGGTATATTAATAGTGGCAACCAAAGAGTTATAACATTAGTTGTTGGGTTGGAGAAATTGGTTGATTGTGTTTGAGATTGGTAAGTTTAATCTGAGCTCGGATTCCACAAATCAAAGGTCTATTATTCAACAAACTTGAGTATTTGTGAGACTCAAGTCATTTAAGACGCATGAATTTGTTGCATGTTTGTCAAGTTTTATTTATTTAGTATATTATTTACTATGTTACCTTTTATGATCAATCTCCACACCATTTTGTAACATTAATTTTTCAGTAGGTTGTGTGCTCTTGTGCTAAGTTTCTTCTGGTCATCCTTTACACAGATCAAGCATTTCGAAGCCAAGCTGAGGTTTTGATCTTAAGTGTTGGCTTGAGTTTCCATTTCAACCTTGTGAGACCTTTTCGCCACGCCACTTGATGCACCCAAGGTATCATGTCATTTTTAGGGTGTAAAAACTTCAAATTGTTGAAAACGTGCACTCAATAGTTCCCTTTTCCTTTTTTATTTTTTTCAATTAGGGCTATTTAAGTAAAGTAAGGGTAAATTAAAGACTGTTTTGCCTTATTTTATGCAAAAATGTTCTCGTTAGATAATGAAAACGCATTGAATAAGTTGTATTATTTGTAAAGCACTGAAGCTACGCTACTATGAGTTTCATTTGGCTGTCAACACCAGTATCAATACAATTTCGAGTACTATCACAAGCTTAAAATACCTACAACTTTAGTGCTACATAGGTTATTTTCACTCTTTTCCAATAAGAAATAGATAGTGTGAATTTTGATGATTAAATCAAAGATAACAACTTTAAAATTTTTATTCTATTCATTTTCTTTAGATTTATTCTATTTGGATTCTTTGAGATTATCCGTGTTTGGAGCTAATTGATAGCCCAGTGTGTGTTCCATGAGAACTTGACTCTAATTAAGGTTTCATAGAACGGAAGTGGATAAAAAATGGGCTCTATGAAGATTGACAGCATTTCTGTTATTAAGGACACATACCATGAATAAATGGTTAAACAGAAGCGGATCACTATCGTCCCATTCACAACAGAACTAGTAGCAAAATAAGAAAGGATCAGGCCCCATCTCAAGGACAAAGCAACAAGAACCACATCCTACATTCTTTAACAGTGCTACAATATCCAACAACATCTTACTGTTTAGGGAGAGATCACAATTGTACACAGTCCTAATGAGGTTCGTTTTTTCCCTCATCTGCTGCTCCTTTTTATTCTAACGTCTTTTGCCATGAGAATAAAGTCATATCTTCAGGTTATTTTAATTATTTAATTAATTCACTCTTGATGTTTAATAAATTGTTCTAGGAGGATACTTGGTGAGTCCTAACATGGTGGTTCTATTTCAGGTGGTGCTTGGCAGTTACTAATGCGACAATGTAGAGTAAAGCAAAGTTTTCTGCATCTACTCCTTAAACTACATTTCAAGTGTACTTACAGACTAGATTGTTGTTTGGTCAACAAATTTACTGGATTCATTTTGCTAAGCTGCGGCTGGTACGTTTTTGCTATATTTAAGTGATACCTTGACGTCTAGTCTTGAATTTTAATTAAAAAGGCCAGCAGACAATGGGAGTAAATAAACTTGAGTTTTTGTGAGACTCAAAACCATTTAAGAAGTATAAGTTTGCGGCATGTGTGGCCAAGATCTATTTATTTATTTATTTCTTTAGTATAACTTTTACTACTTCACCTTTTCTCATCAATGTCCAGACCATTTTTCCCATTATTTTTTAGTAGTGTTAGAATTAGGGTATGACCCGAATTCTATTTGGAAGACTACTTGGGAATTCTAATTGAAGTTAAATTAGGAATTTAAGTTGGAATTCAATTTGGGAATTGGTAGTAGACTTGAAGAGGTTTTGAAGGAGTCCACGTTGCAGTTTGAGAAGTAAAGTGAGATTGGCACTCACCTGGAGCTTTGATCCCGCTCAAGAACCAGCACTCGCTTACCCCGAGGTGGCCGCTTAAGCCGCCGACCACCGCTCGACCCTACCTAGACTGTTGTTTACGTGGCGGTCTTTTGTTCGCGTTTTTGACATCATCTCAAATATTTCATTATTGGTTTTTACATATTGTATTTGGACTTCACCTTATATTAAACTCTTCGTTGTATTATATTCCTAATAAGTTAGGGATTTTAGTATTCTATATATGAGGTGTACAAAACATATTGAATTAATTCTTACCTTCTATACAATAATTTATAATCTTCCGTTATTGATATTAATAAATTCTTCTCTTCCGCTCATGGTAAACTTTTACCGCGTAAATCTTGTGTTTTAGTTTGATTTTCATATCATCATATTATATTCATTCTTTTATTTACTAATCAAGCGGTATCGATTCTGTATATAATTCTTTAACAAGTGGTATCAGAGCGAGGTTCGATTCGAGGTTTTGATTTTTGTGATAGTAATTATGAAGTATGGTATTCTGCTGCAGGATTGCAACAACAGATTCTCGCCTTGGTAGGTAAAGATGTGAGTCGTGCTTGCTCAAATATATTTGGATGATGCGTTGTTGGGATTTGACAAGATGCTCAACTTGGAGTATGGAGGAGAGACAAAGTAAGGATTGAAATGCCCTATCACAAGTACATCTTCAACTTTCGAATAATATTCTTTAGGACATTTGAAGGAGAAAACCGTTGCTGTATTATGGTAGTTATTAGGGGTGGGCAAAACCCAAACCAACCCGCATAAACCGCCCGAACTGACCCAAATCGATCGGTTTGAGTTGGTTTTTTCTAATTTTATAGTTGGGTTCGGGATTTGGGCAAAGAAGGCGGGTCGGGTCACGGGTTAATCCAAGAAAACTGACCCGACCCGACCCACTTAGTTAAAAAAAAAAAAAAAACGCAACTTCACGACCCAAACCGAACGATTTGGGTCGATTTTTTCTAATTTTATAGTTGGGTTCGAGTTTTTGGCAAAGAAGTCGGGTCGGGTCGGTTCACGGGTTAATCCAAAAAAAAAGAAAAAAAAAAAACGCAACTTCATTCCAAAAGGCCAAAGTTAGGGGGACAAACAAGTTAAATACACAATTACACAACCCTAACCTAATAATCTTCCTCCTCCTCTCTCGCTCTCCCACAATCCAACTCCACTCGCCGCCGCCTCTCTTATCACGGTTTCATTCAATGCAATGTAGCTGAAGTTGTGGGGTTTCAAGTAAAAATTGAGACAGCCATTGCAATACGACCGAACAAGTATTTCATTCATCATTGAGACATTGATTTTTTTCAAGGTTTTTTTCATTGATTTTCTCCGACCGAGAAAGTATTTCATTCATCATTTAAACTAGAATTTTGTGGGTTAATGCGTTTACATATTTGGGTGCGTGAAATACATCATTTTACTGAAATGTACATTTGATTCTTTCCAATTATATTTTAATC
>CAIGRP010076953.1:0-40915 GCA_903798385.1 Fraxinus cuspidata
CAACTGATACATTTAATTGGAGATTTTATGAGCACGAGATGAAGGAGGCATAATTCCTTACCTCAATAGGTAGAAAAATAAGGGCTAGGTTGAACTTCATTATCTCTTTAGCAAGACATCAACACCTAATCATCCATGTCCCGTCTTTTTTTTAAAAAGAACAGAAACTTTCAAATGCAAAGTCTAGAAAATAATATTTGAATCAAATATTTTAATATTATTTTTATCACCTATCATCATTTCAAGTGTTTTAAGTTTAACGTAACTAATGCTGAAGACAAATAATTTTTTTTTTATATAGCATTGCACGTGCATCTTACTAGTTCTTATAAAAGATTCACGTTACTATACAACGTACAACTTCAATGAAGTATTAAAGACTGACTCGCAGTCTGGTTCAATGGGACAAGGATCATTGATGCAAATTTTCTTTCTTAATAGCCAATGCGAAGTTGTAACACTAGTGAGTGCACAAAATTCTCTGTACTACTTTTCTGGAATTATAACGCGACGGGAGTGTCGAGTGTGATTAACCGAAGTTATGTATTAGTAGTTTTCGACATTTCATGCTTACATTTTTCCTTAGGGCTTTCTTTTCTTATTCTCTCTCCTCTTTTTAGGACTTCTAGAATTTTCACTACTGATCAAAGTAGTATTTCCTCTATTACCATGCCATTTCTCCTCTTAGAATACCTAGATATCCATCTTCTCTTTCGAAAATATCCTTCTAAGACAGGATCAAACACTGATAAACGCATTAAATCATTCACGTGACTGATCACAATATAAAAACGACGAAACAAATATAAAAACGACGAAACAATTATCAACGGCGTGCCCCAATTGAACCCCATGAGCGAGAGAACCCATTTAACCATCAATTTAATATGCGCGGATATTATAACACACTAGGAACAACTCATATCATAAATTTACATAAAATTTAACAAGTTCGTCTCCATTACACATATACACATAATACGTTGTTCTTGTCATAAAGTTTAAAAAGTTCGTCTCCATTACTCACATTACAATATTGATTACGGGAGCATATATACACAATGACCTTATTTCACTCGCGAGTTCTTGGTTCTGAATTATTATTCCATTCTTTTTTTGTTCCATCAAGGGGATGATTTCTTGGGTGGTTTCACTACTAGAACCGCACATTTTGCATGGTGAGCACAGTAATCGCTAACGCTCCCCAAAAACGCCCTGAAAAAATAAAAATTGTACCGTTCAAATATTGTGTTTGAAAGTTCAATGAAATTGTAAGAGGGATCAAAGATCATCACCTCTTGATTTGGCCGAGTCCACGGCTACCAACAACAAGAAGATCAATGTTCATTTCTTCTAAGGCTCGACAAATTTTGTCCTTTGGATCTCCCTCGAGAATAAGAGTTTTAGCTTTGACCTAAGTCGAAGAGATAACCACGACATGTTCAGTATCTACTATCTACGCTCCCCAATTTGTTAAGATAAACAAAAAACGAACCAAACTTACCCTTTTGTCCCTGCACATCTCAAATGCACGAGAGAGTATTCTTGCACCATTTTCCTCTTGGGTTTTGCTTGCAGATTCCACTACTGAATTTCAAACGAACACCCATCTCACAACTACTATAAATAATAATTTATTATAAGAAAAATGATTTTTTTTCCAAACAACCAAACATGCCCTTACACAGTGAGATAATTGATTTAATTATTAGTATATAGTGCAAGAAAAAAAAATTGCGAGAATTAAATTTTGGCTTGAAAACATCTACATTGAGACTTCGAATTTGGTAGTTAAATTTCTTAATTAACGAAAAATACCAACAAAAAATATGTCACCGTTCGACGAGTCAACGATGAGTTGTAAATTGAACGGCGAAATAGAAATTTTCAACGACAAAATTCTTTTTGAGCTAAAAATGAAACTCAGTGTGATCAATTCTTAGTCTCTATTTGGGTTGTATTTAAAAACTTAAAGTCAAATTTTAATCCATAAATTTTTAATTATTACTCATGATAAGTAACTTTTTTAGTTGAAAAATTGATACCCGGATAGAAGCTTAGGAACTTTTTAATGAGAAACGAACCATATCCACCAGGAAAGGCATAGCGAGGCAGGGGCTCCATGACATGGACTATGGTTAACACCTTGGACTCCTGCTCCGCCGTCTGAGGAGTGGTGCCACCACTATGCTTCAACAACTTGTCAAGAACCCATTCAAGTGCGTAGAAACTCTCGTCACTATCATCAATAGCCACCAGTAAATTCATCATCTTCTTCCCCTCCGGCCCCTCCACTGGCTTCTGCTCCGCCATTACACCACTGTTGCCGGTCTCAGCCGCTATCGGCTGCTGCTCCGTCGTTGCACCAAAGTTGCTAGTCTCCATCTCTTCCTTTGCTGTTCTATGTCCACCACCCTTAGCTTATATTTTGTTTAGTTGGACTCTAGCTTATGTACAACGTGGCTTCTTTATGCGGTCCTTTTTTGCATGAAAAAACAGAAGCTTCTATGTGCATGGACGCCACATGTCAAACCCAAATTTTCTTGTCCAAAATAATCACATTATTTATTGTAAAACAATAAAATATAGTCTCTTGCCATTCTCATCCTCTCCTTTAGTATATCTGACAACTAGAGGGCGGAAAAATAAAAAAAAAATACCAAAGATTTTTCCCTATTAGAGATTGGATCAAACTTTTGAGCAAAATCGGAAGGCGCCAAAATATTTTTGACGCGTCTTTTCATTTACTTGTATTAAGAAGAGATGATGTGCCCATACGCTACAAATATTTAGCTCCTATTTGACGGAATTAAAAATTAAATTTTTAGTAATTTATGATAAAAGTTATGAAATGTATGGTTGAAAAGTTGTGAAATCTATAAAATATATGGTTAGAATTGATTATTGACTTAAATTTAAATTAAAATCTGAATTTTTATCAATACCAAACAGAGGCTTAGGCCCTGTTCTCTTTACCATTTTCAAGTCGTTTTCTATTTTCGATTTTCCAAAACAGCGAAAACGCGTTCTCTTTCCCATTTTCGAAAACGCATTTTTGAAAACAAGTTAAAATTTTGTAAAGAAAACACAAAACGATAAATTTGTCGTTTTGAGTGTTTTCAGTTATAATCAAGTCAAAATTTTCAAAACTTGTTTTTGGTGTTTTCAAAACAATTTTTCAAAATGTCAAAGAGAACACATTTTCAACAATCTCAAAATGGACACTCAAAACACAAAACTCAAAATGAATTCAAAACTCAAAANAAAACAATTTTTCAAAATATCAAAGAGAACACATTTTCAACAATCTCAAAATGGACACTCAAAACACAAAACTCAAAATGAATTCAAAACTCAAAATACAAAACTGAAATACAAAGAGAACAGCCCCTTAGTTTCTGGAGTTATCTATTGTCAAAATACTGTGCTTCAGTGCAAAGCAAACCCAATAAGAAAATGAAAATTTCTGTAAAGCTAATCACAATGCTTCATAGCTCAAGTACAAGTTAAAATTTTACATGGAGAATCCCCTCAATACTTCGAATTGAAGAGCGTGATGCAACTTAAAGGCAAGTTAAGGGTGTATTTGAGCCACATTATTTTGAAAGAATGTATTCTGAAATAGTAGATTGATGGAGAATGTATTATTGAATAAAAATGAAAAGTTATTGATGTGATGAAAAATATTATTTTATTGTAAAATGTGTGGTTGAAAATAAGTAGAACAATGAAAATGAGAATGTTAATGTGTACCAAACATGGGATAAATATTGGAACAATAAGAACACACCTCAGGTAGCACTTCAAATTGGAAAATTCCATTTGTACATAGCATTTAGCATCCCCCAAAGGGAGCAATCATTTGTCCATTATGGCACCCATTATGTAAAGGGTTATGTACCCCTAGCATAACCCTTTCAAATTAGGCATATACTACAATCTTGATTTATCAAGGAGGAGAATTTTCTGTCTATTGTCGTCCCTGGAAATAACTCTACCGCCCAAGAACCTTCAAACGCTCAACTGGACGTTGTAACTACATCAGATATAATCGCATCCCTGGATAAAGAATCTATTTCCAGAATAAGTTTGGTTTAGATATGGAGCAAGGGAAGATATTTAGCCAGCGTGATGGGAAATGGAGCAACCACTTTTAATACAACAAGAATGATGTGGTAAGGAAGAGAAAGAGCAACGAAAAAAATGAGCAGTGAACAAATATGAAAAGTGTAATAATTATTTGACGATCAAGAATATAACGATAGCAAACAAATTCTTGTTACTTCATACATAATGATTCTCAAAGAAAAGCTCATCAAGAAAACTTAAATTAGTAATTGGTACAAGTGTAAATGCACCTTTACTCGGCCTCCCACCCATCTAGTCTTGTCCCAGGATTGTAGTTTGTGAACAGCCGAAACTCATTGCCAAGTTTGCTAGCGTGATGGGGTCGAAAGCCACATGGGCGCAAACCCAAGAGCTCTGCAGCCCTCTCCTTTTGCACCTCGCCTACATGAAATCAAAAGTAGAAATAGCGAAGGCATAACCTTTTTAATAAGATTGTATAGGCTATACTAAACAGATTCTTCTGTCTAGACAGTGTAAAAGTTAAGCCAATACAAGCCTGTAGATGATAATAACAAGCTTCAAGAATCGGTGCAAACAGACTTACAAATGCCATGAACACGTGTAGAACAATTCAAACTTATTTTTCTTCATAGAGTTTAGTTAACTTTTCTTGGACTGGATGATAAGAGATAAATTGATCAGAAATCAATGTATTACCAGTGAGTAAAAGCAAGTAAGATTGCCCTGGTCTTGAGAGAAATGAAATTGTTTCAGTAACTTTCTCCAAGCACTCCTTGCTCTGTTGCCACAGCCATCCATTGAATAAGATCATCAACGTCATGAATATTACGGAGATAATTTATTTTACAGCTGAAACAATTCATAAGTAATATTTCATCTGTTATCAAATAAAGTTAAAAGAGGAAGGTAAAGGTATAAAATTTCCGCCAGGGACTTAGATATGAAAAATGGAACTAAACCTATTTATCATTACTCGACCAAAGAGAGAATTATTATTCTCGCTATAGCAACCTTGCGAAAAATGGCATATGCATAACGGTACATATATTGGTAACTTTTCCAATTCAATTGAATATCTCAAATGCCAAAAGCTGCACAAGTCATCCATCTCATAATATAATTGCCGTTAAAAATGACACTAACATAGAAGGAGAATATATTTTTATCTAGATTAAAAAGTTGGATTTATTTGATTCAGGATCCAACTTGTTTCCCATTCATGACATTCAAAAAGCCAACCATTCACGGGCAAACATGGATGACCAAGTACCCAGTACTGTAAGGTACTAAAGTGGAATGTGCAACCCTATACCAACTGATACAAGTTAAAAGAGCTTTTCAAATTCATATTATTTATCATGTTTCAACTTTTCTTGTCCCACTATACCCTTTGAACTCACAAAATTGTCCAGCATTAAACAATCATCCAGAATGGCTGTTTGTGCTGTTTGCACAGGCTAGATACGAGCAGTTATGTCGTAATATGTCCCAACCATCTATATCTAGCTCTCTTTAAGAAGGAAAGAAATTTATTATGAACATTATAATAAGTAAGCCCCAAAAACAGAAAAATATTCCAACCGCCTCCTTCCCCACTTCCACCACCATAATAAAAAAAAAATACACTTTCAGGAGCAACCAAACTTCCATGCACATTGATTAGTATTTCCTCATGTTCTTTGTATCCTTTATCATTTTCTTATAAATGGACAGTGTATGTGACTCTACTAGTGCTTCATTTATCACTGGAACATGTCATTTGGATCACAATATGTGCCTGGTATTCATTGATCAAATAAACAGAAGCTAACGTGGAAGGTAAAAATATCAAATGTGCAGTTAAAAGAGACTATTCACATAGTGATTTGTCATCCAAAAGTGAGTATACTAGCATCACGAGTTCATCACCACCAAACTCCACCATTCTCCCATCAGCCATCATCAACAGATACAAGAAAAACAGGAAAAGAGATAGAAAATGCAACCACTAAGTATTACTGCAACCCCTTCTCTGGACTGATTAATATCCATTTGAATCCATGCCATGACAATCAAATTGCAGTCTAATTATTAACAAGACTTATTTGGGTCAGTGGACAAGGATTGAATTCAGTATCTGGGTTTTCCGAGAGGTAGGTGCTGGTTCTGTTTTAGACTAGAAAGAGGTTCCAGCGAAGTAGAGAAAAAGAAAGAGAGGAAGGACGATCAGGTAGGAATACGTGCTTGAGAATAAAGAGACCTGATGGTGATTGAAGATGGGATATGGTTGGCCGGTGAAGTCGGCAGAGGCAGGCTCTCCCTTTTCGCTTTAGAATTTTATAAACTTTTGGTAGGGTACCTAGTTAATTTTGGGACATTGTAGCCAGAACAAATTGCATTAAAGGATTATTACTCAATTTAACTAGGCCAACATAGTTTGGGAGGAAATACCTGGAGAGGTAAAGCACCTAAATGTTGATTTCCTATTCTTTCCTCAAAAAGCTGTGAAAGCAAGTTGGATGAGTAAGTGGATGCGAGTTTTAAACTGGTAGGAAGTGGGGTGAGTAAGTGCGCACCCAAAATAAGTTCAGGAACCAAAACGATAATTTAGCGACTAACGGCATTTTGTACATTCAGCACCTCCAGCTTCAGAGTAGAGACCATCTAAAATATTTTTTGTTTTTCACAAACATTTGACTAATTACGTCTTACTATATTCTATATGTAGAATGCTTATAAATTATCAAAAAAATATTCAATTTGGTAGTACAAGATAAACTTTTACCAGGTAAGGAGGATCTGCAACTATAATTGGAAATGAATGCTTTAATGATAATGGAAGATCCTCTGGCTGGTTGTAGTCATAAAATGTAAACTCCGTCCCGTATTGCTGAAATCTTTTATCATACTCCAGAAGCTGTGCAGATACTTCAGGACCAATTTTCTAAAATTTCCAATAAAATAAAGAGTAAGCATACAAATTACTAGGCACATTAATTCCAACTCCATGTACATATTAGGTCGATGTATCTAAAGCTATGCTTTACACAACAGTACCTTGCCAATATGATTCTGATTTTCTCAAATATCCAATAAAAATGGAAGGAGAAATAAAAGCCAGCACATTGATCAATTACAACAAAGCAATAAATAGTGAAAACACCTATTGCCAAGCATAATATTGCAAATAAATGTACCTGCAAATACATCATTAATCTTCTAATTTGTGTAAAAAAGGAACAAATGGTAAAAAAAAAAAAATCATTCCCCACCCCACGGAGCAGCATTTAAGTTCATTGTCATTCAATAATATCATTTCCAATTGCTGAAGGGATACTAAAATCTCTGAACATATAATGAGAAAGTAAAACCCATCAATGTTTATAATTCTGAGCAAATATTGTTGAAAGACGATATTAAATGAATAGAAGTTACCCTCTCCGATAACAGCTTAAGCTTTCAAAAGACCCAAGTTTTAGTCTCACAGTCACCCATTTTTATAAAATTTTGCACGTGAGACCTTAGATCAAAAAATGAATCCAGTTTGCACGTGAAGAAGAGCGTTGAGGATAAAATTTAAATGATTTCTCTGGCTTCTCCCTACAGTTTCGGCAATTCAATAGCAATGCTGTACATCATATTCCAAATCTTGGACCTTTATTACGGCACCTTAACTAGTACTACTGTAAAGTACCTTGAGATAGGCATAGAGAGTGGGGCAAGCAATGCAAGCAACGGAAGGGGAGTCCACGTTTCGGCATAGAATAATTACTTCTCGAGCAATTGTCTCGGCGGTGTCGCGGTCATACCAGAACTGGCTGAGCCGCCAGTCCTCCGCCACCAGTGCCACCTCCTCCTCCTGAGGAGCTTCCGCCACCGAGCGGTTCTGTTCAGCCAGGAACTCCTTGAGTGCTTCCAATGCTTGAGAGCTGAGCATCGGAGTATCATCGCCGTCATCATCACTTATGGTGTCGTTTCTGGGCCTCTCCTCCCTCGACAGCTCCATTTTCTACCACCTTATTACGGCGATTTACAGTGTTTTCTTGAGGGGTTTCCCCTAACTTTTCTGCCGCCGCGAGTCCAGTGAAGATTTTAAGAACATAATTTGAGATGCTTCACCTTTTTTATTCTTTAATTTTTTATAAAATATATTTTTCTTTTTCTACTTTCTAAACCCACATTTTTTAATAAAATAATATTACAAGTAATTTATAACTTTATTTTATTTTTAATCTCACATTCTCCATCAATTTACTATTTTAAAATGCGTTCCACCTGAAAAATGGAGCAAACAAGCCCTTAAATAAATAAGTATTTAAAAATAATTTTAGTGAAACTTGAAGGGGTAAAAGTATTCGGAACACACTTATAGAGCATGTTTGACAACCATTTTACTAAAAAAAAAAGAGTTTTGAATAATGAATTTTAAGAGAATGTATGATTAAAAGTATAAAAATATTTTTAATATACGCGTAAAATATTTTATTGTGTGAAATGTGTTTGAAAATGATCATGTAACAAATCATAAATTAAATTAAATAGTGTCAAATAAACACTTAATTAAGGTTTTCAATTTTTGTTATTATTATCAATTTTTCAGTGACTAACAAAAGTTATAAAACAAAAAGCTAATTATAAATGGATTTGGAGACAAAAATGTTGATTAAAAGTAATTTTACTTTTCTTTGCCCTAGCCAAACATACTAGATCATCTAGGTCAAAACAAGTATATCGAGATTCAAATTGATCCACCTGCATCCAAACCCCAATTAAGATCGACCCACATGTGTCTTAACATAATTTAGATCGAGAGATATTTTTCGCTAACTTCATGTCCTATACAGTGTCATGAGAGCCTAAGACAGTTGACAGAGGATAAGAGACAAGTGACAATTATTTTCTTTTTATTTTACATTTATAAAAAAATAAAATCTATTTTTTTAAAAAATCATTATCCTTGAGGCGAAGGCCTAACTCATGGATAGTGCGCAAAAGACGAATCAATTGAATTGCTCGATTGTATTTTGACGAGTCCTTCTATTATTCCCGTACTCGCATCTCGAACAGTTGCCTTTTGTAGTTTTCTTGGCATTCCTTCGTTTCCTTGGTATTACCAGACCATCGTCTCCCTTTAGGGGCTAAAATTATTCTAACTCTGATCTAATAACCAAACTTGATTCACTCCCCATGGAATGAACTTCCGCTGCATATGACATGGACAAGGTCAAAAGGCCTCCTTTTTATAGTAGCTGGAGCAATAGTCATGTGCATTCAATTTGCACAAATTTATTGCAGCCAAAGCATGAGTCGAATATAGTAATTGATCGACTTGAAACTCCCTACAAACACAAGTCTTCGACTCCAAATTGGATATAAATAAGTTATTTTGAAAGTAAGAAACAAGTTACCTTTATACTTAAAACTTGAAAGTGAGAAAAATTTAAGTTATCTAAACATGAACTTTACCTTTATTTTAAGTTTAATATGCTACTCGCAACCACTATAGTATTACCTACAACAAGAGTGGAAATGATAATATTGCATTGTGCTCCCTCAGTCGATCTTCTGCTACAGTTGCAAGCATTGTGGATTTAGATCCAGCTGTAATTCGACATTCCATCTTTGCACCACTGACATCGACCAGTCGATCAAATGGGTGCCTAGCATATCCTTTGCTTGCACATCGGTTGCATTTATTGATTTGGCTATATCAGTCGTCATTATTGAATACCGATTAGGTGATGACCACTAGAAAAAGCTCGAGGCCATTTTTCATGTCCCACTTCGCGTTGAAGGTATGTACGGATACTCAGGATCTCCAATTCCTAAAGAACCACTCCCATGCAGGCTGCAGCAGTAGCCTCTAGATCTCCAAACCCGAAAGCTAAAGGGAAAATTTGCTCGTTAGCATCCTTAGCACAAGTAGTGAACAATGTTTCACCATATTTAAGCTTAAAGAAAGTTCCATCAACAAGAATTACAGGTCGACAATGTTGCCAACATTGAGTGGAGGCGGCCAAACGCATAAAGAAGTACCTGAAACGATTAACATAAAAGATTCCTAATGGCAAGCATGCCAAGTACGCAAGACCTCTGTGATCGTATCTCTAACATATTCAGATTCATGGCCATCATGGTTGCAATTTGATCTTCAGCTGATCTTTTTTTTTTTTCTTTATCGATAAATGTGATTGTATTGATCAAAACTCATGTACAAGTACATCGAGCATACCCGGGTTTACAAAATCAAAAGATGTACAAACAATAAGATAAAGTCCCGAACCTAAAGACTTAAAATGAATCAAAACATTAGGATACAATGCAAACATAACTTTGTATACTTGTATTTTGATCCGTCTCACTATGCTATCGGAATGCGATCTTCAAAAATCTTCCTATTCCTCGCCGTCCATATGTGGTAAACGATGCTAGCAACTACAAATTTCCTGGCTTTGCTTTGCCAAGAAGTACCTCGGGCTTTCTTCTTAATCCACTTCAATGCGCTAGACAACGTCATCATCGATCTCTTAATCCCCAACCAAGCTCTAATCTGACCCCAAGTGGCCGAAGTCAATGAACATTGAAAGAATAAGTGCTGGTTCGTTTCGGCGTGTGCTCCACAAAAAACACAAGTTCTGTTAATATTTAAGTGCAGCAGCCTGTCCCTTGTAAGAAGCTTAGCTTGTGCGCACCCAACCACAAAATAAAAGAGTGATTTGGAGTGATGTAGGACCTCCAAACCTCCACTGCCCAGATTTTTTTCACCCCTTTCGGCCTGAATAACTCATAGGCTCCAGCCATCTGAAACTGCCCAGCAGCTGTCCAGTTCCACAACATGTCCAGGGCAGCCTGGGCAGTTTGTTCCTGTCCTTTGAGCTAATACCGGAATTTCAGCTGCTTCCTGAGCAATGGAGAATCATTTTTCCGTGCCATACATTCCCAAATATTGGTCCCTCGAAGGTAAACTTGATTTACCCACTCAATCCAAAACGTGTCTTTCTTGCCATGAATATTCCAAAGTGATTTGGAAAGTAGAGCTGAATTCAAGCATTTAATGTCTCTAAATCCAAGCCCTCCCTCATGTTTCGGCAAGCAAATGTTACTCCAATCAACCGGCGGCTTTTTGGATCCCCAAAAGAAGTTCCAGCAAAGACTAATGACCTACGAAGTAACCGTGGCTGGAATGGGGAAAATGGACAGCCAAAACATTCAACACCTTGGAGAACGGCGCTCACAAGTTCGACCCTCCCAGCATAGAACAAAGGTGCCCTCGACCATGCACAAATATAGGCTAAAATTTTGTTGATAATCGAGTCATAAGAGCTGATTTTCAATTTCTCCGCCACAAGTGGAATACCCAAGTAACGAAACGGCATAGATCCCTTGGGAATATTAGTTAGTGCATAGATATCCTCTAACTCTTGACCATGAACTCCCGCTGCGTACAAGCTAGGCTTGATAACATTCATTATTAGTCCCGACATATCTCTAAGGTTTGATAATCAATTCAACAAGATACCAACCGAAATTACGTTTCCTCTAGCAAAAATGAAGGCTACCATTAAGTGCTATAGAGTATGAAGGCGGAGTAATGCATTCCATCACCCACACTATGAATTTTGTTGGAATCTTCAGCTAATCTTTCTTCGAGGGATAATTGAGCATTTGAAAAACCATAAATGACACATAGCTCAACATCACTACCTGCGTTCTGTCTCCTATCGTTTACTTCATTTTAATGAATCACCAATTGCAGATCGACACAGTTTTAGTTCTCATAAACACAACCCAAGCAGAAAAATGCAATTGCGAATGAACTACCTCGACAAGGGGATATGTTGACCAACACTCAATAATGGCAGTAACCAGGTTTAAATAGATAATATGGCCCATCTGGTTTCAAGGCTCGCCACGACCACGCGTCTGTCACGGTACCAGCTGCTTAAAAATACTTGTGATTCTGAAATTCCAGGTTTGGCTGAAGCTGCGAGGCTGTCACGGTACAATGGTCATTGCGTTTGAGCAAGGATATATTAGACAGAGAGAATTTAGCACTCAAATTATCCGCCATATACTTGCTTTATGGGGGCATTTATGCATCTTTGAAACCCTAATTCTCAATTTCTTTGCAGTAGAACCGTATGGATTTTCGAACAGCCATAAGCCAAAAACATAAGAGGCATGATGGAGAACACCATAGATAAAACCCAAAATCCTCAAATAAGCAAGACGGCATTTACAAATAAATAAATAAATAAAAATGTTTAGATTTTACTTTAAAAAGTAAAAACTGAAGCAAACAAATTATAATTTCGTTAAGACCTCCAAATAACAGCACAAATCCTACATGTAAAATCACACTCATTGCTTAACACTTAACTATCACTATTAGCGGCACTTAGACCCGTAGACCAGTCGTCATCTGAATTTTCTGGGCTTAGCGGGATTGAATTCGGGCAAGTCCTTCGATTATGCCCATAATGCTTGCATCTAGAACACGTGACCGAATTAGTTTCCTCTCCTTCGAAAACAGTCTTTCGGCTTCTTGACATATCAGAACGGCGTCTCCACAATGGTAGTAAAACAACTCTATTTTTGACCTCTTCTGGAACAACCCAACTGCACTCGCTTCCTAGAGGATGAATTGTTGCTGCATATGATGCAAATAACGATTCCTTCGTGTAATAATTAGAGCAGTAGTTGTATGCACTTAGCTTGCACGTATTTATCACAGCCAAAGCATGTGGACATGGTATTTGATCAACTTGGAACTCTCTACAAGTACAAGTCTTCGATTGCAAATTTATGACAAATGAATGCATTTTTGGATCCACAACACGAAACACACTGCCATCCGTAGGGTGTACCTGTTAAGTAGAATTTGTCATGCGTGTATAGAATTACCAGGTCATAACCAGTATTGCCAACAACTATAGTATAAAGGAAAATGTATCTTACGTCCATTGATAACGACAATGTGTTCTGCTGCCTCAACCGATCCTCTGCTGCAGTTGCAAGAGCTGTGAATGTGGATTTAGCTGCACTACGCCGTTCAAAAAACCATTTCTGCACCATTGACCTCAACCACTCGATCAAACACGTGATTGGCATATCCCTTGCTTGCACCTCAACTGGATTTATTGATTCAACTATATCAGTTGTCAATATTGAATACCGACGGCCACTAAAAAAAGCTCGAGCCCATTTTTCATACCCTACTTCTTGAAGGTATCTACGGATAAATGGGTCCATAATATCAAGGTTGGTCATGTGAGACTCAAATGCCTCCACAAGATATGCTCTGGAAGCATTGTAAAAGGAAGTAGACTGATCTTTGCCTATACCTCCAAACTTTAGTTGCATATTGTTTAACAGATGATTCGTGCACACGCCATGATCAGCATTTGGATAAACTTTTTCAAGGGCTCTGCTGATACTTGTATCCATGTTTGAAATTACAGTCAACTCTTCACGATCTCCGATCGCTTCCTTCAACTTGATAAAAAACCATTCCCAAGCAGCATCATTCTCTGACTCTCCAATCCCAAAAGCTAAAGGAAAAATTTGTTCATTGGCATCCTTCGCACAAGCAGTGAACAGCGTCCCACCATACTTAAACTTCAAAAAGCTGCCCTCCACAACAATAACAGGTCGACAATGCCGCCAACCTTGAATGGAAGCAGCCAAGCACATAAAGAGGTTCCTGCGGCAATTAACATAAAAGAAAATGAACTAATCATTATCCATATGATCAAATAATGAATATCAATATGACCAAATTTAATAATGTAGACGTACTTGAATCGATTGTTTTCTTCTGTCTCCAACACAACAACTGATCCAGGATTCTTGTTATCCAACATGTATAGGTGCTTTGCCAATGAGCTATAAGCTTCCTCATATGAGCCTCGCAAACTTGTCAATGCATGTTCTCTTGCTCGCCAAGCTTTTCTGTAAGGTATTGTCACTCCATAAGTTCGACACATTTCCTGAATAATGTCATGAGGTTTGAGATTTGAACTGGAAGGTAGTTGGTATTTTCTCTTCAATAATTCCCCTACAACCCAACTAGTAGCTTGGCGATGATCGCCTTGAACAATATTCTGCGAGCATGAGTGGATTTCATCATATCTTTTTATAACAAACATATCGCTTTGTTGAAGCTTTGTAGCACGTACTGTCCACTTGCAATTGGAATCCATACAAACCACATGTAGTAATTTTGTTGTAGATCTCTTTACCTTAAATTGAAAGTCCTTGCTGATTGCAAGCATGCTTAGATGTTTCTTTAATACCTTTTTATTTGAATAAATATTTTTCACTTTCAGTGCAATGGGTGAGAGTTCAGTGATTACATCTCTAACACCGTATTCAAACTCTTCATTTGTTCTATGCCCATCATCGGCATTTGAAGGTTCCGTTTGACATTCAATGAATCTTTCTTCAGTGAAAACTTGTGGATTTGAAAAACCATTTAGAACATTTAGCTCATCTTCAGCGACCACATTCAGTCTCCTGTCATTCGCTTCTACTGGTGGATCAGGGTTGAACTCATGCGGTGGATACAGAATGTTTGCATCTGATACATGGTTATTTTCTTCTAAAGATGGTGGCAAAATCTCCTTCATCGGCTCATTCAAAATCTCAAGACAAATTGGGTAGCTATCAATTTGATGATCTTTCTTTTTCAATTTCAAGTAGAATAACACATCGCGGTCATGCAATATTTTGATGGGCGAGCTTCCAACTTCAGCTATATACTTCATTTGTATTGTTTGGGACAAAGGCCCCAAACCTAATGCACCAAATAATATCTCCAAAAGCTCAACGTATGACGTTCGAAGAGGAACTAATACATCTTTCGTTTCGTTATCAATATATCTATTATTCTCGTCCCACCTTCCATTATAGTTTATAAAAATGCGAACCTCATCCATAACTGTGTTACAAATAAAATAATTTTTTTATCAGAATAAAACTTTTCAAGGTCATTATAAATATTATTATCACAAACTTTATGTCTCATAATTTCACAAATATATTAGCTACCAGTTTTATAGGGCAAAAAGTCGTGTCGTAACAATTTTAGCACTAAAAAACATAACCTAACTAGTAAATGTAAAAACAAGCACAAAATTTCACATGTACTTTTTTTACGGAACCATGTAGATACAACTACTCAGATTGCATGCCTTTTCACAGTGTAATTCTTCCCAGGGTATAAGGATCAGCAAAGAAATGCAAGAACTTATGTATCTCATCATTTCGCTGTATTTTGAGTTCAGATTTTACCTTACTAGTAGAGTTGGCAATTTTCCCCGCCCCGTCTTGGGTCACGGGGTGGGGCGGGGTGAAGAATAAAAAAAAATTAATTAATTAACTATTAAAAAATAATTAATTATATGAAAAGAAAGGGCGGGAAACGGGGCAGGCCCACGCCCCGAACCCACCCCGTTGCCATCGCTACTTACTAGTAACATTAAGTGTAAAAAAAAAAAAATTCAAAACATACCATCAAGTTTGTGCATGAGAAATTGGTATGCAACTGAATTTAGCGATTGATCAAAAATTTAGGGCAACTAAATAGAGTTTTACTTTAACGATAGTAAGTAGTAACAGCAGGAAAGGAATTGAGGAAAGAAGGGAGATGGATTAGGAAGAGTGAGGCAAAAATAGAAGAGAGGTGGAAAGAATAACTTTTCACATAGAAAAAGACTAAACATAGTAGGAGCAGCACAATGGATGGTTAGTGTTTGCCTTAATTTCCATTGATGATGTAGTGTACTGGGTTGACACTGCATAGTCTCTTAGTCACTTGTTACTATTATTCGCTTTGAGTTCCCATCCTTACCAATAAAATTGTTTAAAGTATATAACTCTTCAATTAACCACTTATCCGCTCTTATGTGATAATATATTTTTGTGATGAACAAGTAATTAAGTAAAAAATATAGAAAGTGAGAAGCGGACAACTGCAAGATTCTTGTAAAAAAAATTATTATGAACAGAAACTCGAGAAGTTTTTGCTAATATCATGATGCATACGGACATTATTGGTGCTAATACAGGATGGCGGGATTTATTTAAGCAAGTAGTTCATGAGGCAATCTCTAATCACAACTGTATTTTACTTGTTAGCTATGTTTACAAACTCCTCCATCATTAGTTAAATACCACCATTTCCTACTGTATCTTTAGGTGGGCATAGTAATAGGTTTTCCAGCTACCTTAAGGAGTGGACAAGAATGAGCTTTGTATTTTTTACTCTCTATGACAAAGTTAATCCAAGAAGAACTATTTACAGTCAAGAATCTAGAGTAAAATGGAAAGAATTTGCCGATCACAATACTAACCTTTTCAACTCAACACAATTGGCAGAAGATGTAGAAATAACTGCCCTCGAAACTGAATAATGTGGGGGTACGGGAGGGTGTTTGATCAATCAATTCCCAAATGACATGAAACTAGTTATTTTTAAGAGCTCTAAGAGATAACGAAGAAAGGTGTTTCAGAATCTCACTCTTCCTAAATTGAAAGCCGAATAAAAGTAGTGAAATCTATTGGACAAAAACGTGTATCCAAGAAATACTATCAAGCCTATTGAATTTGTTGAAAAAGAAAAAAGAAAAATCAACAGTTTAAAATTATAACATGAACAAACGAATGTATGATCTTTTCTTGGGAGATAAACTAGAAATTTGAACAACTCTAAATTTTTGTTTGTCCCAAAACACAATAACTTCAATAGGGAAGTTGCAAAATAGTTGTCAAATATATTAAAGAAACGACCTAGAAAAGGGGCTTAGACCAACACAAAAAGGCTCACCAAAACCTCATTAGGAAATTGCTAGTTTCCCCCACCATTGAAGATTGGCTTGTGAGTCACTAATGTGTGTGTGGATGAATATACATGGGTAAACCTATGTTTCGTTATCATTATATGACAATTTAATAATGAATTGATGAAAATGCTAAAGACCCTATAACCCCAAAATGGATTAAGGGTCACATAGCACAATTTTGAGGGGGAGAGGAATTTAAGTGGTTTGCAGTGAATCACTAATCCATGGTCACATTCAGCTAAGGATATGTGAGAGAGCTGAAATTCTTGATTTGCAATCTAAAGAGTGATAAAAAGAGCGTTTTGGTGTGGTCAATGAATTTTGAGGGGGAGGAATTTAAGTGGTTTACAGTGTATCCTAGTCCATGGTCACATTCAACTAAGGATATGTGAGAGAGCTGATATTCTTGATTTCCAACCTAAAGAGTGCTAAAAAGAGCGTTTTGGTATGGTCAATGAAAACCATCTATTATTTTTTTTAGCCTATTTAAAACCCCATAATGACTTGTTTGATCTAAGTTCTAGTTCTTTTGTAAAGCTGCTTTCTTTAGCTCAAACCTCTGAATGCTCAGAACAGCAAATCAATTAGTTAAACCAGAACACAGCTGCACTTCAATTTAAAACTAGAAAGAAAATGAGTCGTCTATGATTAATGGCTAAGATAAATCCACTTGGAATAAAACGTCCATAAAAACCCAATTCTCTTTTAATCCCGTAATAATTAGACATGCAATCAAACTCAATATGATCAAACGACTAAAGGGCCAATGCAAAACCAGTATTAAATAACTAGGCAGTGCAACTCCAATCATTTTATTAACACACAGTACATACAAGTAGGTAGCATGGTCTATAATGACCCTAATCTAAGACTTAAGTTTGCAGGTTTAATCGTCAATTTTGAGCACCCTCCCTTCAAGAGCCGGTTTTAAGCCGAGTTTTACCCAACATCGTCGTTACATGTTCTCAACAAGAGCAGTTATCAGAAAACATACCTACTGTTTACAGGTACCGATGATCCTTAAATAATTGAAGAAGCCCTAGAATAGTTGAATGGAAATCCGTGCTCGAGTAAAGCTGCGGGGTTTTCACGGTACAATATTCAGTGCATTGGATAAGGAATTTACACATATATCAAATAGTCCGGCATTCACTCCTTTCATTCTGGAAATTTTTAGGGCTATCAATTTCCCCATTTTTTTTTTTAACAGCTCTCGTATTTTAATTGGGAATGCTAAAATCGTAGTTTCGAACTCTCAAAGGCAGGTGATGTCGCTGCGGCTTAACATTGATGGGCTAAAGCGTATAATATATGGGAAAATTTGATTAGTAAGACATTACCTATTTCAAATTAAGAAATAAAATTTACTTTTTCAAAAATCAGATATTAATTTAAATTTTATTTATTAGATGATTAATTATAAATATTTTATTAATTAAATATATTAGAATCACAATATTATATAACTTATAGTCACACGCGACGGTCACAAACAACAAATTTTATATGTCATAATTTATTTCTAGGTTACAATTTAGATAAATTAATTGGTCACATTATTTTTATTATTTTTGGTCACAAATCAAAAAATTTATGAGTCACAACTTATTTCATAATTACAAAATATCAATTAATTGATCACAAATTATTTTTAGGTCACACGCTATCAAATTATTGGTTACAGCTTAACAATTTTTAAGTCACATATTATTTATTGGTCACAATTTATCTATTTCATTAGTCCCGTATCGTTTATCGGTTACACACCAATCAATTTATTGCTCACAATCAACAAAACAATTTGTGACTACTACCACCTCGTCAATGCCTCCAATAGCGCCACCGCCAACACCACTGCAATGACGACTGCCAACACCACCCCAAATACCACAACAACGGCTACATGTATCAACCATAATCACCGCTGTCTGTACCAACCACCATCATCATCTCCTCAAATCCATTATTGAAACCATCGTAACCACCACAACCACCATCTACACTCCACCACCGTCGACCACAATCGGCTGCACCAAACATCTACACCATTTCTACCACTGCCAAACACCTTGACCGCACCACTACACCATCTCTACCACTATCGAACACCATTGTCTGCATCACCACCTCCACCTCCATCAAACACCATCGTCCACACCACCATGACCATACAAATAAATGGACACACTCTCCCAAACACACACCACCACCCACAACGCCAACACACACCCACATCACACCCCACGAAAAAAGCAGGCCACCAAAATCAAAAATAAAAAAAAATAGATATGGGATGGAGCAAGAGGAGGAACGCCTAGTAGCATATGATGATCACGCAACAACGACAGATCGCGCAGTTGTCGTCGTCGACTGCGCTCTCCAACAATGGCTTCTAGTGACGGCTTCCAATGGAATAGAGAGAGGAGAGATAATAGAGATGATGAAAATAATTAGGATTTTGCGTGGGTGGTTGGGTATAAGTTAGGTGGGATGAATTAAATATTTTATAATATAATTATTAATATTTAAAATATCATTTATTATTTGATTTTTTAAAAAAAAAAATCTTAATTTTGAAATTTGAAGTTTAAAACTTTGGTCTATTGTAATTTCCACATAATATATTTGATCCTCATTATTTTCAAAATACAAATTTTTTCTCTTATTTTTAAACAAATATTTTTCAATAAAATAATATTAAATACAAAACAAAACTTTTTTTTTTTTTTTTTAACCGCACATTGTCCACCAAATCGCTATTCCAAAATGAATATTTATATATAAAAAAAATGGAGCTCAAACTGGATATTAATAGTAAATTAACTTCTAGTAAGTATAAAAATATAAAATGTTTCAAAAAAAACTAGCATGCGTTTTCGTGCTAATATCTGACCGTGGCCTCCTCACAAACGCGCAATTAAAATCTAGTAAAAAAAAGCCTAAATTAAGCAAAAAATTTTAAATTTAAATATACTAAAATAAGAAAAAGAACACATAATTGAAATATAAAGAGAAGGAGAATAAATTCTTACTCATATTACGAAATTTAAAAACCTTTCCCGTTGAAAGAATCAATCGTTAGGATAAATTCTGGGTTGAGTCTACAGGGAGGTGAAGACACACGTGGTGACGAACAGAAGTAGATAATCTTTCTTTTAGTAGAAGAAAAAAACTTCCCTAAGATGATAATTTGTATTATTGAAATTTGAGATTTATAAGTATAAGTTTCAATTAAAAGGTTTTAAAAAATTAATTAATTTATCAAAATATGTTCAATGGCACGACTATAAGGGGAGCTTTTAAGCACACCGAAACACATATTTTGGGTCAAAAGAAGCTGACAAGCTAAGCCAAACATACTCGCCACGTCACAATTGCAAGCAAAACATTTTTTCTTTATTTTTTTGATAGATGGACTTAAGTCATAAATATCAAAAATATTTTATTCTTCGTTCGACAACTTATTTTCTAACATGAGTTAGACATGTTCTATTACTGATAGCAAAAATTGCAGTGCTGGTCTCTAACCAATCACCTGAAAATTCATCCTCAACTTTTATTATAGTTACAAAATCAATTTTTATCAATTTTCACATACAGAAACTGTCCATATCTTCATTAAATCGTCACATGACATTCACTTAAAATGTCCGTCTTCAAATTATTGAAAATGAGCCCGAGTTCAGAAGCAAAAATAGTTTCATTCTTCCAAGGTAAAAAAATCTAAAGCAAACAATGTGCATATTTTTTTAAGATATAACATTACACTTACAAATAATAAACATGTATATAAACTTAAATGTGCGCGCACAGACAAATCCAGAAGTATTTACTGTAAGAATAAATGAAATAGCTATAATGGAGTGTAAGTAGGAAAACAATTCCATTTAGCATCATTTTTGTGTTTATACGATACATGGTGTGGTGAATAGCTAAGCACCATTATTGTTCTGCCATGGTTTGAGTACACCCACAACGATTATTGCGACGATAATAATGAGAATGAGGATAGCAATGCACATCCATTTCCTCGAGTTTTTCTGTAAACTTTTTGCTCTCTGAAGTGCGGTATTCCCAGAATGCACATGGTCGACAGCAGACGAAACCTGAGAAAATAGGGTAGTGGAGATCAGTCTGATGATATACAGAATTCCTCGTATGCTACATCATATCGGACAAGACAGCATGGAGAGTTCCACGTTTTCTTTACCTGAGATTCGATATTGTTGAGCATGTCTCCTTGAGCATCCACCAATACTGCCATGTCCATGAATATCTGCACGGAGGTTAATCCATCGATGAATTAAACAGCCTTTTCGAATCGTTTATATTGAACTCAATGAGTTGTTTCCTAATAAAGTTAATGCAAAACAAATGATGCCAGGCCAAAAGTCACATGTTGGGTTCAGAATCGTCTCATCACTTTTAGGTGGTCTAGACTAGTGAAAGTCACAGGAAGATTTAAGTTCTTGCTGGAAACTGTAAATCATCTCTCAAAATCCTAAAAAGCAAATAACGATGTAGGAAAAACATAGGGGGTGAAAAGAAGGGATCTGATAGTGCATGAAATCTTTTTGTCCAACCAAGATCGCTAACCGGGTTCAACAGAAAATTTGTAACAATACACATGTTTAGCATATACACATACAAGAAAAGTGGAAAATGACAAACTGAAATTCATCAGCTTCTTCATGTCAGTTAAGCATAACTTCAAATTCAAGATTTACAATCACAACCTTTATAAACTCGTAGTTAACTAATGACAGCTAGCGCTATGAATATACAATTCATTTCACAAAGCTAACTAGTTAGCATGTCAAAACTGCTTAGCAGCTGTTGCCTGGTTTATTAAAAGGGTTTCGAAACATGGTAATGATGGTGTCAGGAGCAGAGGGAGGGGCGGGTCCACTTGGAGTAATTGACCCCACTGCGTTTCAGAATTTTTCCCTTAAAAAAAAAGAAAGAAAAAGAAAGCCATTTTGAGTTGAAACTTCATGCTTTCAAAATCTTTCAAACAAGCTAGATTCTCATCCTTAGCATCAGAGACTGATATCCAGTTTAAAACTACAGACCTTTGTGTTTCTCACTTTTCTATTTTTCTAATTGCTGTTACAGTAGATTTTGTCTCATTGTAATCTGGTCTCATGGTTATTATTCCTCCATTCCATAATTTTGTGTTTTGTGCACTATCTGTTTGTATTTATACTCAAATGCTCAAAATGTAAGTAGTTCAACTGAAGTTTGTTCTACAAGGGGTAGAAGGCAAGAGTAGAAAAACTCAGTTATAGATTATAATGTTTACGTTCAAGATGCAATCTCATTGAAAAGGGAACAATTGTGAAAATTGTGCGGTTGTTAATATTATTTATTACCGACTTGTTTGAAAAAAAATTCGATAGTCAAGTCCTGTCCCCACTCAATCCTAATCCTAGCTCCGGCCATGGATGGTACTAGGCAAGATGGAAAAGAAACAGTTTCCTTGGCCCAGAGCTAACAGACTTAGATTCAAAACATAATACAACCTAATAGATAGTATGAATATGCAAATAATATAAGCTCGAACACAAGGAGACCAAGAAGAGATTAAAATCAAGCAAGTACACGAAAGAAAACAAAATTTAATAGGATTTGACTAATTTGATCTCAGCAAGCCCATGTGGGGACTTGAAGAAGATAAAAGATCCAGTGTTAATAGCAGGCGCGATGTGGTTGAGGGTAATTTTAGTCTTATTATCACTGCCAACAAATAAACCATAATACCTGTTGCAAGTCAAGAAGCTTCTTCTCTAAATCTCTAACGGCATCATGACGCTCTTGAATTTCTGCAAGCGTGTCCATTATCTGCAAGCAAAGCAACAAATAAAGCAAAGAGGAAACGGAATAGAGGAAAAATTAAAGGAAAAGGTAGAAAATAGAGCTAACCTGGCCTCTCCCTTGCTCTTGAATTGCTTTTTGGAAAATCTGTTCGCTATCCCCAGTCTCTATTAATTTATCAATTGTCTGCGGAAGTAGAATTGAATACTTGGTAAATCTTGCACATTAAAAAAATGGAAATTATAAACAGAACTAATTTTACCTCTTCATCAGCTCGATTTCCCGTCACTGATGACCACATGAAACAAGAAACCATCACATTTTGTCAAGATATAAGAAAGCTACTGCAATAAGTTGCAGAACTCTTTTTATAACAAGGAGAGGGTTAAGACCTGTGAATACACGCCTCTCGACTACTTCACGGTACTCTTGATGGATGCTTTCTCTTAAAGTCTGCAAAAGTATACATTAACAGAATTGAGAAACAGAAGAGAAGTTGTAAGAAAATGAAACCTTTTCATATTGTGCATCTGACCTACCTGAAATTCAGACATCTTGTCTTTGAACTTCTTCTTCATGGCACTGTAGTCAAATATAATTATTTAGAAGACATTTTATTAAATATCATTAGATGTATATACGAAAGATATGCACTCAATAAGGATTTAATCAATTGACTTTTCTGAAAGCTTGAACTACAATGTTCAAGGCACTGAGGATAATCCGTAGTCTACGATAATGAGCTTCACTGAGCCAGATAATCATATGAATCCTGAAAGTTGTTCAAATAAATTCTGTTCATTGCCAGGATTAACTGAAAAAACATAATGGGCCTTAGTAGTGAAATTAAAAACAGTTTACACAAACATTCCTGATATTGATCTTCGATCAAAAAACTGTGACAGCGACAAAAATGATGATGAGGATGGATATACTGGCAGTATATCCAGTTAATAAATAACTAATCCATGAGCCTATCTTCAATTTACATATTATCGGATTTAACCTCCATTAAAGAAAAATTGAATGAGAACTTAAAACTAAGTGCTAAGAGAAAGGTGAATGAACCTGTAAACATGTGCAATTCAAGAGGACTAGAACTTGACACGTGGGGTTGGAGTAGAATTATATTGATGGGCAGGGACGGATTATTTTTTATTTTTTTTTGGGGGGTGGGGGAGGCAGCCCATTGAAATTTTTTTAGTAGAAAAAAAAAATTGGGTAAAAAAAAAATTTCTTGTGTAATTTTTTTTTTTCTTTTTTACATGTTTGCCCCGCCTGTAATCCGATCCTGAATCTGTCCCTGGATGGGCTTAATTCTACAGAGCTTTTTGACAATTCCCTACATGCCTAAAAATCATGCTTAAATTTTGAGTGGAACTAATTGCTGTTATTCAGTCAATTTGAAAATGGAGGAATGATTGAATTGCAAGGACCATTTTCTTTAGGCTCTTTGCTTGTGAGAAGGGCTGTTTCATTGATGTCATCGTGGGATAAAATTCAAGTATGTACAAAGAGAATGTGGAGAATATATACTTCGTCTTTAATTTATTTAATCAATGTGTATGAGGTCTCCTTGTCCTCTAGTTATGTAATTGTTTTTTGTATTGATAAAAATTTTGGCTTATCAGTTATCAAAAGATATTGTCCACATGCCTACCAATCATGTGGGGGGTAACTTTGCTCCTGATTCTGATGCAGATAAATCAAATTCGCAAAATTTTAAGACCATTAAAAACTATTGCATTTTAATGTCTTCCATGTAACAAACATTTATAGAGTAACGTAAACAGGGCATGAGAATTGGAGTCTAAATTACACTGTAGTTGCTGTTCTCGATCTGTCAACACCCGATCCTTTTCCACATCCAGGCTTTTGTCTATTGGCTAAATTCTGTAAAGACAAGGAAAAAATAAAGATATCACTACTAAACATGTCTTGACAAATGAAAGTTAACAACATGAGCTATATTTTCCTCACCTCTCTGTCAAGTTCCTCAATTTTTGATTTAATTAAGCGGGCAATTTTTCCAACTTCATCAACATCCTTCTCCATTCGTTTCTTGATTGCTGCAGATTAATATTGATCATAAACAAGTTTTAAACAGCGAGAAGTCAATTTAAAAAAAAATTGCAAGAAAACAGATATATGCATTCTCACCGAATCCAAGTATAATGACACAAAGTCATCCACTAGAAAACAACATGCAATTCATAACCACAATGAATATGACCATGAGAATTTAAAATAAGAGAAGTGAAAGTAACATATTCAAATCAGAAATTGAAAAGAGAAAATATAAATAAATGAAGTAGAATCCAAAGTTACCGAAAAAATACCATTGTTTCTTATGTGACTTACATTGGTATTTAATTTTATTTGACCATACAAATAATGTCATTTTATGAATGCAGAATTTTCTTTGCACCAGACATGCCTATTTGGCAAGATTGAAGTTTCATAACATCGTGAAAACTAATTCATGCAACACCAATTGAACACGTATTCAAGTGGTAACAAATTACCTTTCATATCAGCAGCCTTGGTTATGGCCTTGGATTCCTCGTGAGCATCCTGCAAAGAACATTAGCAAAAGGCACCACAAATTAAAAGTTACAGCACAGAACTTTTTCACCATCCCCTGATGTCGTTTTGAGTACCCTACAGTCATGATGTACAAGCTGACCTGATGATTTAATTAAACAAACCATGTATAGCTATCAAAAGAGCAATATCATGTGCATATATACAATTCTAAGTACACCAAAGGGCATACAGTGAAGCATCATGTATTTGTGTCAGTTAATAAGTTATCTTTACTTCTCTAAGAAAGAGACTTGCAAAAGTGTCTTCAGGAATTGCGTTTCATCCCAACAGGTCAATTTTTATGTACTATCCTAGATTCCTCTGGTCTATAAGTAAAATATTACTTTTTATCACTGAAAATAAGGACTTGAAAATTTTACAATGCAATCATCTGCACACATAAAATCTACTTCTATAGAGGAAATGCAAGTTATAAAAAGGACTTCGAAAATTTTACAATGCAATCATCCGCACGTGTAAAATCTTCTATAGAGGAAACAACTCTAACAACAGATTTCATATAATAAATGAAATTAAAGGAAGCTTCGATGATGAGAAAAAGAAAAAGACTAATGCATAGAATGCCCAAAATAGCGGAGTCACTATACCAGCGAGCATGTAGGTGACCTAATATACCAACAGCCTAAGCAAAGGGGAAGCTAAAGTTAAAAGGTCATAAAGTTCCCTAATTATTCAGCTGCCACGGCACTGATAAGAATGTCACACCAGAAAAATGAAATACTGTGACTCATAGTTTCCATGTACACAACTTGAATCCTCTGTAATACCATAGTAGTTCGCAACCATTTTACATGCAACCACAGAAAATGTCTGCTTTTCTCACTGACTATATCAATGTGGTTTAGGCATTTAAACTCGCAAGGCAAGAAAGGGAAACGAGGCCGAATTAATTTTCACACACAGGGGAAGACAAAATATGGATATGCACTGCTGGCAGTGTAGTAAATGAGATGTAAATTTCACAAGAAAAATACAAGGAAAGAAAGATTTCAGTAGCAGAAAGAGGAGAGAAACTCATACCTGAAGCTTTTTTAGTAGCTTATCGAGCTTTTCATAATTTTTCTCAATCTCTTGAACCTAGCAACAAAAAGGAAATGGCAAATTAATACTACGACAAAAACAAAATAGAAATTTACCTACTTGCTCTCGTAACTGTATTGGTAAAATTCAAGTTTAATGGGGAAAAACAAGAGAATAAGAGCCAATGATAACAAATTTATTTCCAATGCATTATTGCCAACATTCAAACTAGTCGACAGGCCACAGCACCTGCTTAAAGAAATTGTCCAAGCCTAAATCTCCTGAATTTTGTGAGAGTTGTGTTCCCATTTCAATATCTCCATTCCTAGAAGCTTGATCCCGCGGTGTCTCAAACGAATCCTGCAAAATGCACATAAAGTATAAGGAAATAATGAAGACCACCTGATGTCGGAGTGTTTTCCATATCAACTAATATGCACGGGAAAAAGATTATATTTCAGCCTTTTCAAATATTTGGATAAGTTACGAAGGAATAACTTGGGCCACACAAATGCAACATATACAGGTTACATAGACAAGAATGAAGAATAAGGCATGTCAACCTTTATCAAGCTCTAACATTCATCAAATATAAAGCTAATACATAGAACAGATGGTTTTATGTTGATCATCTGTTAATTTTCAACATTTTGTGATGGGAAGCTTTAACAGTCAGGCCTGTCACGAGAAATAGTGATGTTTTTTTGTGTTTTAGTAATGAAGTAGGTTCCAAGAATACTTCAAGCTCAATTAGCATTAATAATATATCTGAAAAGTTACTTATTAATTTTGAATAGATGTGCTTTCAGAAGGAATGTTCACAGAATTTTTATTCCTTTTGTCGTCTTTTTCATTTGCTCGTTTTGATTAAAGCATGATGAAGACCACATAATCTCTTCACTTCTAATCTTTCACCAAACATTAACTTTTGCATGCATATGTTGCATTTTCACAATTTGAGGTCAAACGAGGGCTAATATATTCTGGTGGATAAAATACAAAAGAAATTCTAACAAATAGAAAAAAAAGTTGCCTAAAATTTCAGTGCATTCCCTAGTGAACTAGCACAACTTAGAGGAGCCAAAACTATATATCAGTATAAACTAGAAGGTATAACTTAACAGAGCAAAGTAGAAGCCAAAATTAAAGAAAGAAATTCGGCATCACTGAACCCATATCAAACATCTTAAGCAGTTTGTTATGTTAATTGAAAAGCTAATCTACATTTCCTATAATCCCACTAGGCTAAAATCAGCATGACAACAAGTTTCTAACTTAAATTGAATCAAAATATTGCACCTCTCAGAAACTCAATTATAAATAAAATGGACAAAACGGTTAAATATGCCTAATTAAAACTAAAAATCTGACGATCTAGTGTCATTTTCTGGAAATAAAAAAAAAAAAATCGCCCAAACACACACACACATATAAAGAAAAAAAATTCGTATATTTTCAGCTGCTAAAGCTCCGATCTCTTATTACATTGTCTGGACCCCAAAGAAATTGAAATAGCAAAAACCCTTTTCAACATTTTCATCAACAATTAAATTATAAACAACAAAAAGTCATAACTAAAATTAATTGATTAGGAAAAGCAAAAATTACCGTTAAAAGGTCGTTCATATTGGAGCAATTGAAGAAGATAGAATGTGAAATCTGTCAAAAATTGTTTTGATTCTCCTGTCTCTCACTCCTTCCCCTTAATGGCTTTATCTCTATTTCTTCGTTATTTATTGGTGTTTGTGTTTTGTAAAAGAGTTGGTGGAGAGAGAATTAGTGTTTTCCTGTAGGAAAAGCAGAACACAGAAAAGAGTTTTTTTTTTTTTTTTACCCCCAAAACCTTGTTGTATTTATCGATCAGTGCTTAGGGCTCATTTGCCATAATTTTTTTGACGTCAAATAAATTTTTAACTTAAAAATTGCTTTTGTATTCGTTTGACTAATTTCATAAAGAGCAATGTTACTTAATTCCATTGGTGTTATAATACTATTTACCACCAATGACTTTATTACACTAGTTTAGGTGGTACTAAATGTCATTAAATGAAAGTTACAATTAACTAAATCATTACGGAATCTGATTTTAGATAGTATCATTCTTTATGTTTTTAGTTAAAATAAATTTTAGAGGAAGTAGGTCCAATGTATTTCCTCTGAAAGCTAACTGGGAAAATAAAACTCTTTTAGAACTTAGTTTTTGAATACGGTGAAGGTAATTTTTCAAGAATCTCTTTTATAAAAAGCAAAAACAAATGATCTGCCAAACACACCCTTAATTGCTTATCATGATTTACGATTTTACATGGTACCAACTGATTAGCTTATAATCATTAATTACACGAAAATTTAAAAATAAACAGGTTGGATGTGGGCCCAACACAACTAAGAATCTAAGATTGTAAACGGCGGAAGGCATGTCTACACTCACCATTTGAGTAGGGTGGCTGTCATGTTTATTAAAATACTAATGTTTCCAAACTTAATAGCCAGTGCAAGATTTAAGAATTTAGCATCAATAAAATCAATAAGTTAAAATCTCATTTATTATAATGTCCCGATCGCTCAATACTTTACATCAAGCATACACTACGAGTTACATAGTGCCACCCGAATTCCCCATCCCGGATCAGTTGTCTTTTACGGGTTTTGTAGTGAGTCCATAACCAAATGGATACAATGGATCATAATGTTTGTCCCCAACATTCATCGGAAGCTGATCGACAGTCTTGAACCATGTATGAGGAAGTTTGCCCGTAAAACCATAGTCTCCAAACAAAACATCAGCAACACCTTGTCCTTCAGTACCCGGAAGCCAAGCGGCTACAAGTGCATCAATTTGAGCAACATATGGTTGAATCACGACTGGACGTCCAGTAATGAGGACGACAACACATTTCACATATGCACAGACATTCGTAATGACGGTTGGGGCTGGATTGGGAAGCGTCAAGTTTAGGCTGTCACCAAATGTCTCAGAGTATGGTGGTTCACCTACTACGACAATGGCGTAAGAGAACTTGTTGGATTTCACATAGGAAGCATCGGGATTTTCATTGAATACGACTTCTGTTTTAGGATCAACAATGTTCTTAATTCCTTCTAGGATCGTTGTACCTGATAATCCAAAAAAAGAAGATTTATGTATATACTTAAAAGAAGATTTCAGCTTATTTTTATTACCACGTACTATCTAATAGTATCTTATTCTCCCTACCAAACATGTCATAAGACTTTAACAGACGAAACGAAGTACCAAAACAGAATTAGATTGAAGACTTACCAGATGTATGGTTACCACTCTGGCCCTGCCACTGGATTGTCCAGCCACCACATTGGTTACCAATATCGTTTGCATGGCTCCCTGTGACGAGGATCTTTGATGCCTTCTTACGAAGCGGTAGCAATGTCTCATCTGCAGATTCACCATTCTTGAGTAGCACAAGAGATTTTCTTACTGCTTCCCTTGCTAATTCTCTGTGCTCCTGTCAGGTTAAAGAACACACAAGCAAACTAGTCTAGTAAGGTGAATTGTAGAGTACTAAACAGAATTAGAATTTCGTCTATCATGCTGTCCGGTCCTAACTAACCTGACTTCCTAAGTACTTAGTCATGCTATAATCTGCTAATGGATTCTCAAACAGTCCCATAGTGAACTTGACCCTTAAAATCCTTTTGACTGCATCGTCAATTCGGCTTGTCGGAATGAAATTGTTTTTGACCAGGGAAGTTAAACCATCAATGAATTCTTTGTATTTGGTTGGAACCATGATCTGCAATGTACAGCACCTAAGTGAATTATTGGTAGCTAATTGACACAAAAAGACAATGTTCAAGTCACAAAATCTGATAAATGTACCATGTCTATGCCAGCATTAACTCCAGCTACAATTGAATAAGTATAGTTTGCATGAGGTGGCGATGTAATTCTGTCAAGACCCTCCCAATCTGAGATAACAAATCCCTGAAATTTTTCACATAAAAAATTTGATCTTTGTTACTCAGTTCACTGTCAGAACACAACTCCAAGTTGAATTTTTTTTGAAAGAATGAGATATACTCTGAAACGTAGTGTATTCTTTAGAAAACTGGTGATCATGTCACGATTAACGTGCATCTTTATCTCATTCCAGCTCGAGTACGAGACCATGACGGTTGCGACCCCCTTGATGATTGAATTATAATAGCCTGGCATATGGATACTTAGCAGTTCATGCTTGCTTGTCACAGTATTGTTCTCATTGATGCCTTTGGTGGTTCCACCATCACCAACATAGTGTTTGGCACATGCTGCAACCTTTTGTCTGCACAAAATATTACGTAAAAGCAAATAAACCAACGAGGGGACAAGATTTTATACATGTATTTTGCTCGAAAATTTTATAAAGAAAGCCTCTAAAAACTCAAATCATAGATGGCAAAATCCTCGATCAAGATCTTTGTTGATGAAATCCAAAATCTCCCATAGGCCCATAGTTGGTAGATTCAAGATCCCTTTCCGGTGTTAAAGTTTCCGTTTATCTTTATGCTTGAAAAAGAGGAAATTTTATTTCAAGAAGCGATCGATTGGTCAACACATAAAGCATGTTTAATAGAAGCATTGAATAGCACTCGACTTTACCAAGTAAAGAAAAAAAAAATTTGACTTGGTACTATGTAACAAACAGTCACTTACTTTCCAGCTACATACGGAACACCATTTCGAAAGTTTGCAGGTAAATCTCCTTGTAATCCTGGTATAATCTCTGTCATTGCTTGAACAACCTTTGGATCTTCACTATAGCTTTCGTAACACCGGCCCCATCTCGGATCCCTACACACCTGTTTATGAGACAACCATTGTTAATAAACCAAAATATTATCTCATCTTCTAGGATTTTTCTTAGGTGAAGAGAAATCGGGATTCGAATTAGACTAATTACCGCTACACAAGGTGCAAAAACATAAGGAATGCCTGTAGCCCTGACTTCAAGAGCAGTTGCAGATCCTATTTTCTTTACCAGTTCAGGGTCCCTAGTAGCACCAAGACCAACATTGTGGGGAAACAGAGTTGCCTTGTACACATTGCCATGGCCATGAACTGCATCAATCCCATAAATCATCGGTATCCCAAGACGGGTTGATAACGAGCCTTTCTGGAACTCATTCACCATATCGACCCATATCTCGGGGGACGCCTTCATTGCCGGAACACTACCTCCACCACTCAATACACTCCCTGCTCCGTAAACACCAAAATACTTAAAAAAACACATACATAAGCTAAGAATTATCAATTTCAAGACAATGCAGAATTGTAAATGTACCTATGTAGTACTTCTTCATGACTTCAGCAGATGCCACAGTTCTATCAATTTGTACCATTTGGCCTATTTTTTCTTCTAAAGTCATCCTGCCCATTAGGTCTTTGATTCTATGATTTATTGGGTGTTTAGGATCTTTGTATGCCATGTACTCAGCATCTGCCATGGCTGCCCAACAGCATAATACTAAAATCCCAATCAAGAATGCTGAGTCTTTTGCCATTTTTTGCATTGGCATCAACCTTCACAGCAAAATATTGTTGTCAAGTAAGATCAATAATCAACCTATCGATTAATGGAAAAAAAGATATAGCGTGATTAGATTCCACACCGACAAACCAATAATTCCGACAATTAATTATTCCAATATACTCACAATAAAATAATCTACCAATGAAGGGAGCCAAACTAATAGTCAGACATTTCAATAAAACAGCAGTTTATACACACACACACACACAATGGCACGTTTTTCTGAAAATAAATACAAGTTTACACTTGGAAAATGGATGAGAATTCGAGTCCCCTCAGGGCCACTGAGGTGACTACCCGCTCGTAAAAACTTCAGGCCCTGTGGGATTAGTCGAAGTGCGCGCAAGTTGGCCCAGATATCCACGGTTATCAAAAAAAAAAAAAAGGATGAGAATTACTGAACTGGGATAAAAGAGAAGAATTACCTCATTTGTAAGAAATATCATATTTTTATCCAAGAGAGGACTCAATTGCTCATGCAGTTTTCAAAATTGAAAACAAAAGATTAAAGAAGAAAAACAGCAATAATCTGGCTGCATTCATTCGAGTAGAGTACAATGCTAAAAACACTTCGTCATAAATAAACACATTAGTTTACTGAAATTTAGTATTCAACAAAAACAAGAAACATGGACATAAAGCTATACGACTTACATTGATGAAACTGCCCAATAATTCAGCAATTTTTTTTTATCCAAATTGTCACTCATGTGAATTTGTTGAAATCTGGTGGGAAGAAGGTGGTACGTATTTATAGAAATTTTGTTTCTCTTATTTTTATCTGTATCTTATTAATTATATTACGGGGTGTTTACAATTGAGATTTTAATATATTTTAGAAATTCTTTAAAAGATAGGTATTATCAACAACTCATAGATTTATAATAATTTCATTAATAAAGAGATTTTTAAAATATTTGGATAGATTTCAAGATAAAAAAAATACTATAATAAATTCTTTTGAAATTTCACCATGTTTAACGAGATTCTTATGAATTTTGTGGTAATCTATTCAAATCCACGAAATCCATTAAAATTTATAATCTTTTAAACTTCATCAAAATCTGAATTTCATGGATAATGACATACGTACATCCCCACCATTCCTGCACGTTTGAGCCCACAATTCCATTATTAATAATCCAATTATTTGTGGGGCTAAATGAGTCCCTAGCTCTGACTATTCCATTATCCATCCATGTGTGAGTGTGAGTGTGAGTGTGGAGAATTCTTAATGGAGTAAAGAAATACTTATTTCAAGAACCTCCCGTGTTTTCGACCAATTCATTTGCATGTGAATAATGCTACTCATCTCCACTTGGGGTATATGACAATTACATGACATTAAATGATAGACTCAATTAAATGAGTCATGTGACTTTGTATTTAAATGAATCTATCATTTAATGTCATGTAATTGCCACTGAAACTCAACCCCAGTTAGAATGAATATCATTATTCTTTGCATGATGACAAAATTTTGTGGCCCTTAGTCAAACTTTTAAAATTTCGGTGCAAGTTGATCGTTACTGAATGAAACATGTCACCTTTTCTATTATACATTCGCATCCACTAACACTACCCCCACCATCCACCTTTAAAATAGAGTTGACTTGGGAGTTGGGTGAGATCATCTTTGAAAGCAGTGGCGAGGTGAGGGTGGAGGAGTTTGGTGGACGACGAGGGTGTGAAAAGAAGAGTTGAGAGTATTGAATACATTATTAAAGTGTAAATAACTATTAGCCTAGCTGCTCAAAGAAACGGAATGACATATAATATATAAAAATTGAGTGCATTTCCAAGCTTAATTGTAGAATACTAATAACTCGATATGGTTCCGACGAAAATTTTGATAGAACCATATAAGTTGCCTTCGAATCATCAAGGGCTTTTCCTTCTACTCGTGGCGGGAAATTGCTTAACGGATGGCGAGATTGCTAAGCGGAAAGAAAGAGGGCTTTATACATAAAACTGGACTATTCTATGTATCGATGGAAACCAGCTAGTTGTGGTTCATTCCGATTTGAGCTAGACGGCGAGTCAACATTTTTCCAAGTATTTATGTTCATGATCTTCCGCATTGGTCTGAGGTCCTATCCTTATTATGTTGTAGAAAAGAATACAAAGTGCAGATCCTTTGTAATTTTTTTGCTTTTGTTCTCATGCTTTTTTTTCTCTCAATCGGAAAAAAGTGTTGATTATCATGAATAGAAATTAATTCACATGAATTCATACAAAGTAACTTATGGTTGATTTTAATTGATAAATAACAAAATATTAGAAGCGAATTAAAATTCAATTTGATCTTAAAACCGAATCAGAACCATCTCATTCTTGATTTTAAGAACTAGGACCATCAAAATTTAAACTCAATTCACTGAATTCTGTTCAGTCTAACTCGAATGGTTTCTAAAAAAATGTGCAGCCCCCCCCCCCCCCCCCCCCATCTGCAGTGTGAGAGAGATATGTGGAAAAGAAGATGTGGACATTGCTTACAAGCACTTCAAGGCATTTTACAAGACATTCTCGAGCATTGACAAGAATCTGGATGTAGATTGCTAGCTTCTCTGTGAAGCAAAGGAATCTTGACTTTTTTCAATAAGCAATGAGCCTCGTTCTTTTCTTTGTTCTGGAATTCAGAAGAAATATAGAGAACTAGAGAGTGCTCGTAATGTTCTACCATATTAAGCCTCTCTAATACATGACTTCTTTTTTCATATTTAAACGTCGGAAGACAATTTTTGTGGAAATTGGTAATGAGAGATGTGCGAAAATCTTTTAACAGCACTTACCGTTCTATCGGAAAAATCGGGTAGCTTGAGGGAACACGAACCTCTAAAATTGTAGTAGTTGTACATTGTAGGTGTGGCTGTGTCCAAATATATGGTCTGCATTGAACTGGTGAGACAAGTTTTGCAAGCATAGCACTGATTTTTGGTTCTCCATGCCAACGCCAGCATGTGCTGGAAATATACGTTTTCGTGTTTCATCTTCAGAGTATAGTCTGAGTTGGTCCGAGTTGACAAATAATTGGAGATTGGGTGCAGGTAAAATTCCAGCCCGTTATTCAAAATTCTTTGAGCAAACCACGGCATATATGCTTGCTTCAGATGATAAAAATTATAGAACAATCAACCAACCCATCGAAAGTAACTTAAAACTTGTAACAGCCATTTCAATGTCAATCTTCCTGGGGGAAAAACAATTGAGAGGCAAATGAGCAAGACACTGGCAGCGAGGAAGTTAATTGCTTTTATTTCCCCCGCTTGGCCGAGTAATAAGTCTCATGCAAGCCTGTACAGCACTCTGGAATGTTTGTAAAAAAAGAGGGTGGCGAGGTTAACATTCAAAGTATAAAGCTAATGTAGTTAAGAAAGTTTTAGACATATCGAAAATGTCCCGCTATGTCGGGCTTAGCTCAAGGCCACTATTGCCCAACCTTTAAGAGTGGGGTGTTATGTCATTCAAGTGTTACGGAACATGACCACCACCCTCTTGAATACCAACATTTCGCCAGCCAACACAATCCCCTCAAAACAGCATTTTATTAATCAATGACACAACGCGTGCTATATTGCATAATTAGCATTACACGACATTTGCACAAGAAAATGGTAGCAATTGGTAAGTAACAAAGATGCAGTATAATTATTTAAAAAAAAAAAAAAACTAATCAGAAACACTTTTAAGTACCATGTTATAGAAGGTTTGGTTTGGTTCGTATCAGTACGTTATTTTGAGTAGAAGCTTTACATTTACTAGGACAGTTGATATAATTGGAGACACAAATCCCAGTTAGCCAACAAGTCACGGTTCCCTGAGGCCCAAACAGATAGCTCTTCCTCTTCAAGACATCTTTCAGGCAATGATCATTTTTCGGGCACGCTGGTAGCTCCTGGTATCATAACAAAATAAAGCTAGCTATTCAGCATCATTTACAGCACAATCACTATATATAAAAAGAGTATACGAAAGCGTATTTGGCTACACTTTTAAAAAAAATGTAAATGTTAAGTAACTTGTTTCCAAACACAAATTGGTTTTTTCTTCAACTAAACATGTTAATTGTTCTGAAAGTAACTCACAGTAAATCATTTCAGTACTTAATTGTAAGTAAAATTTTCAAGCTGAGCTACACATCCTGGACTTAGAACAATTGAGTCGGATTATGGTCTTGAAAATATACCTTAGCACAACTTATGAGCCACCTACGCTGCTCCAATGATTTCACTTCCAGTTTTGATTTTGGTCATCATGCAGTGCAAGGGAGAGTCCTAGGGAACTCATCCAATCTGTAGCAAATACCACCAATTAACTCCATCGAACACGAATGAAGCTTTATTTAACCGAGACTTGCGAATGGACCAAAGATGGATTATGATGGTGCTGGAATGTCCATTCAGTGCATCTCGGTTGCTTATGCCTGCACCTTGTCCAGTTGGGACAATGTGCTGCCCTAGCAGCTTCCTCATTATTTAAGACAGTCTACTGGTAGGGTGCAGGCACGGCCCACGCCCCTCATCGGGGCTGGGCTATTCCAAAACTAGCATCATGTTGCTGCTGATAAGACTGAAAAGACATTCAATAACGAAAAATTATAATTAATAAGAATCAGGGATGAAAAATTAACAAACAACACACTGAAAGAAGTAGAAGTGTAGAATATGACAATCCTTCCATTGTCTATTTCTATCGTGAACATTGCTGCAACTTAAAAAATGAGTAATAATGGTCTATCCAAAACATAATTACAACACTCGATAATGAATTTCCACCCATGGCCGTTAACTATGAAGCACAAATACAGACATGACAAGACACACAATCAACAGATCAATTTCAAAAATAGTAGCACACAGACACATAGATTGATAGGATACTTTAAAATTGTACATGTACTTAGCCAATGTTTGATTGCCATTATTTGGAATTTTCAATGTTTTGAAGAGTATTTTTTGTAAAATGTGTGGTTTTTAGTAGGGAAAAGTTTTGGGTTTACATGCAAAATATTGTGCGAACGTGTGGTTAAAAATGAGTACGTAGAAAAAAGAGTTTCGAAATAAAGGATGTCGAACAGAGGTTTAATATATCTCTCTTTCATATTTTTATATTTCCATTAAATTAATACATTTTCAGCTTTGATTCCGAATTTTGCAGGTGAAATCTTCTGCATATTTGTACTGAAATAACTTCAAATTTTACTTTGTACTCCAAAACTTACACAACAGAGTTGTTGTGGCCTTGATGTGCAGGTGTCATGTCAAAAATTAAATTTTTTAAAACCTATAACATATTTGAAGCTCAATTGACAAAGCTTTGCAAGTACTCCAAAATCCAAACTGGACATCAAAGGCATTGCTTTGAGAATCCATGCTTCAAATTTCCTTAATTGAATTTGAGATACTCAATTTTACCATTTCCCACCCAGGGAAAGGAGTTGGGATCAAGTGGGGAGGGATAAATACGATAAAAGGTAAAACAATCTGCCAGTCACCAATCAATAGGATAAAAAAAAATAGATAGGACCGTCAACATTCATCATACCTGTGGAAAAGACTGGTGAATTGCTTCACGGGGATGGATAACTGGCATTCCAGAGTGTTGACAAGGATACTGAGCAGAGTGAAAGTAGAGAGCCGAGTTAGTGCGCGCACTGACATGACTGGGACTAAATGAAGTCATCATTGTCTCTGGCGGACCATACCCGATACCAGCAGGAGCTGATGGTGCAACCCATGGCCCAGGTAGATGTTGGGGAATGGGACAAGATTGGTGTTCAGTAGAGATTGGATGCCTATGACTTGATCCAAGCTGTGGAAATTCAGTTTTATAGTTCAAGGCAGGTGCATACATAGGCTGAATGGCATATGCGCTGCCATTATATCCAAAACCAGGATCAAATCTTTGCATATATCTGAGAAAAATATCAAATTGTCATTCCAGATTGCTTTTAGACAACATATATTTTTGACCATTTTCAACCAGCTTTATCTCAATTGACAAAACACCGTATCCAGCTCAAGACAGAAACATTCGAAGCGATTTGAAAGATCAAAACACAATCAAGCAATCTATTGTATACCAGAATGCCATCTAATGGGAAAAACTACTGCAATATATATCATGAACATTTCATATACGATCAATTAATTAAACCATAGGAGTGCAACACATGTTAATCAAAACCGTCAACTTTTGTAAATAGACCCATTAATAGCAAGGCTTCATACGTTCAAGAAAATCTGGCAGTCAGTAATCAAAAAGAAAGGTGGAAATTCACTGATACGTAGAATATTCATGACTTAGCTGTGTGTGCACGTGAGAGAGAGCGAGCAAATATACACCTGTCATAGCTCCTGTCATAGTCAGGATCCGCACGATCAACTTCACGGTCCCGAAAAATAGCCACCCTATTATTAGATTTGAACCTACCAACTGGCTCCTCTGTCCTACTTACAGGTGATCTGCTAACTGTAGAACAATCAGACAAACTTCTACGAATAGGATCAGACCCACCTCCTGGAAAAAATCTCTCTTCACTGTTTGATATCCTGGATGAACCTTTCTGGAAGCTATCCTTCGTCCTGTGCTCATTTTCTGGTTTCCAACTCGAATTCCCACTAGAACTATTGGAACTAAATATTCGTGCTCGGGCCCTATTATATTCCTCATTTCTTTCCTCAACACTTTTAGAACCACTGGATTTTGAAGAACGTGAATTAGAACTTAAGGTTTGTGACCCTTTCTGTGGCCTTTGCTTGATTGCAACCTTAACAACGCCATCTTCTGTTGGTAGATTAACAGGAATGTCAGCAAGACGGATAGAAGGAAGGCGAATATTAGACGTTTTGAGTACAATAATTCTGGAAACAGAGCCATCGGGCAGATTATCCAATAAAACCGTAGACTGCAGTGAATAGTGCTGGGCTACACGGTGTACAGCCAACCTCAAGTAAGAAGTAGGCAACTGTTGGAACTCCATCTGATCTCTAGTAGGATCCCGGATGAACTTTTCAACATCCTGCTCTATTCGTAAAACTGCAAATGGAACATGGAAAACCATTATCCCCTAGATAGGAAATGCCAAAGGATTAGCCAAATAAATGAGGAACAAATAGAAGCAAGAGAACAATATCTTCCCTTGTTTTCAAGGTCTTATAGAGGTAAACATTAAAATAATGGCAATTTGTTTGATAAGTACAGTTTATGTATTAATAGAATGAACGAGTACATCCATAAAAAGGATAAGGTACACTCTAATGCAATAAAGAGAAAATAATCAAGAATACAACAAATTTTCTGCCCAAGGACGGTAAAAGAAGAAGGGAACAATTGCACTCCCAAGTCAATAGCAATAGAAACTCATAAATATACTAAAAATATTCCCCCCGTCATGTAAATCAACAACTACTTACTCTTTTCCTGAACAATTCTACAATTTATTTCTGTTCAAATCACCCAAAAGATAATTGAAACAACTTTCTTTCCATATAAACGGACCCAACAGATGCTGATAACCTACACAAATTTAATATATTCAAATATATCCTAGGGGACCGCAGCACAGGCATGCAATTAACTCAGTAACCCTAACCCATATGAAACAAGTCAAACTAGCTCGTCATGATTCCTCCCTGTACCCTCTCTTATTGATAGGGCTACCTAATATGAAAACATTTTATGCAACATGTGCCTACACAAGCAGAAAACTGCAACCTTTTTCCAGCCAAAATTCCACATTGGTCTGCTCTGTTAATTATTCAAAACCAATTCTCAATGCGTGAACAATGTCTCTTTTTTAAGAATTGTGGTTCTGCTAGACGTTCTGCTGCTAATTGGCTACAGCTTGTTGCTATGTTCATGAGATCCATATCATACATATCTATGCATTATAGCTCTTCAATATTCTATAATAAAGACATTGCCTATAAATCATATTAACCATTTCATTTGTTTCTCTAGAGCTGGATTTTCCTGCTCTTAGATTTTTGATGTTATTAAAAAATCATAAATGTTATCCGTGAGTGTTACTAGATATATAGACTTCCTCTCTAAAACCACATAGACACATCTATTAGCAGTTTACCCTAAAAACTTCATTGCACCAATTTGTCTATAAACAAAACATGTTACCAAGAAAACTGACTAGACATTTTACATGTATAATCAACAAAATCATACTGACTTAGCTACGGGTTAATCGTAAAGTACAACTTCTAAGCAATAAACAAAAATTCAAAACATAACACAATCTGGAAAACCAGAAAGCGAGGAATACAAATCACAAATCCACACAAGAGACAAAAAGTTTGAAAAGAAAACCAGAGAGCCGTTCACGAGGATTCTGCAATGCCTCCCTTAGAAACTGATCCACCGAATTCACCAAATCCTCTGATACACCAATCGAAGGAGAAACATCACCCTTCTCAGACCGACTATTACTGGAAGAATCAGAAGAAACAGCATCGTTTTTGGTAGAAGACAGCATGAGACGGCGCATGCTGGCGTCGACATCAGCAACCTCCCAAGACTCTGCCGGGGCCCCGAGATCCTCGGATGTGGTCACAGAGCCCTCCATATGCTTCAAAATCTTGATTTTTTTTCTCAATTATTATGTTACAAGTGCCTAGGGTCTGATTTATGAGAATAATAAATCATCAAATCCAGCTGAAATTCACCGCCCCATACATCTTTGATTCGAAAAACCTATAAATTTCCATAAGTAATAGTCTGTAAGAAAAAATTATTAGGGTTTCTTTAGAGGAAGAAGAGATAGGGTTNAAATCATCAAATCCAGCTGAAATTCACCGCCCCATACATCTTTGATTCGAAAAACCTATAAATTTCCATAAGTAATAGTCTGTAAGAAAAAATTATTAGGGTTTCTTTAGAGGAAGAAGAGATAGGGTTTGACGATTGTTTATGCTTTAACGTCCTTTTAACATTTGCTTCGGGACCTGTGGTCTTGCTCGTGGCACGTGTACAGCACGCAATGTTAGATGTAAGACT
>CAIGRP010076957.1:0-12823 GCA_903798385.1 Fraxinus cuspidata
ATTTATCAAATTAATTAAATTTGGTGCATGAATTAATTAATTCAATTAATTAATTCGGGCATATTAATAAGCAACCTAATTAATTAATTATCCAAAACTTGCCAATTAATTAATTGGTAAACCTTATTTTCCTGATTCTCTTTTGTGTGTGACCCATTAGGTTCCCAATCACGATGTCTAACGACGTGAATTATTATTTTGATATAATCAAAGTCAATAAATTAAAATATCCCTTTTAATTTATCATTAATTCACATTCGTCGTCACAGATTGACATCAAGCAATGTGTCGAGTAATACATGTGACGGAAAATATCACGTGCTGTGACAAAACCAAACTTGTTCGTTTATCGTGAAACTATAATCCTTTCGTCATATGATCCGATCAATTATAAGATATGGATATGTGTCGATCTCGTTTATCGATCATTTCTTTTATCCCACTGTTAAGTCAATGTAAGTCGAAAACTCCTTTTCGACTTATGAGTTCACCTTGATCAAGGATTTCATTATCAACTTAACTGATTTATCGATCATTTCTTTTATCCGACTGTTAAGTCAGTGTAAGTCGAAAACTTCTTTTCGACTTATAAGTTCACCTTGGCCAAGGATTTCATTATCAACTTAACTGGATAAAATGTAGATCACATTCTCTTACTCTCTAAGAGTGACGAATCCTATATCGATCATTCACAACCATCATATGACTCTTGACATACCCGAACAATGCTGTATTAGCGACACTTGGCAGAGCAACATCCAACACCACCAAAGTATGACCGTCCTCGAATAAGGCATTATGATGACCTTAAGTCAATGACCAATTCCACTACCGAACGTTAGAGATTAACCACTAACACTCAGATAATTATCCATGTGGAATCTCCCAGCGGGTCTCCAATGTTTTGTTCTATAATAAAATATTCACGTGCTCATTCAAGTGTCACCACACTTTAACTTGTGAGATCGGCTACTTACTTCACAAGTAAGAATGCCACACGTGATGGTCTATCCGTAATAACGATATCCGTATCTTGTTATTACTTCGACCACGGACTATTTAAGATTCAGTGATATGTAATTTGTATCTCATAATCACAACTATTTGTGATTAACAAATCACCAAAACTTGAATCTACGGATTCTATTATTTAGTTTATTAGAATATTATTTTAGCTAAATAATAGATATTACCATAAATATATATATTAAAAGTGTTTATACTTCAAATCTGATTGGACATAGGGCATAACACTTACATGTACTTTTGACAGGTTTTCGAGCATGATTTTGAGTGATTATGATTGATTACCTTTGTGCCATTCAGCTATTTCTTTTGAACATAATAGTGACTATACCCTACATCAAGATATCAAATACAATAAACGTGTAAAAATGATAAGGGAAAATAAATGGTCTAATTACATATTCCCATTTATCACCTATGTGGTTATATTTGTTTTATCGAGTGCTTTAATTGAAAAGAATTTCATGCGTAAGTAATTAAATTAGAATAAAAATAAAATTAGGTTAAAAGTTGAGTTACCAATAGTGATTCTACCCTTAATTAGTAACGTAATAAAAAAAAGTGAAAAGTGATGTTAAAACTGATGAGCGTGCAACCGCGTAAAAAATGAATACATGCTTTCAATCATAGTGGAGGAAACAAAAAGATATATCCGACAAAGATAAAGGCCACATCTAAATTACTCACTCTGTCTTATAAAGATAGACTTACTTTTCTTTTTTGTCTATCCCAAATTATAAGTAACTTTTTTTGTTGATAATATAGTTGATTTCTTAATTTTCTAATATCCCCTATTTAATATGTCTTGTTATCAATAAATATGAACTATTCTATTTAAATAGTTAGAAATATTTAATTTTCTAACTATATTAATTACATTGTTTTAGTATGTATGAAAATCGTAACAGACTTGTATTTATGAGACAGACGGAATGTTATGTAAGCTCCAAACACCGAAGTGTCTTCACACCAAGATTTCCGTAAAATTAACTTTGTGAGGACATGTTCAAAAAGAAAAGGGAAACCTGATTATAGGCACGAATTTATTTCTCTCTGTCTAAACGTAAGCTACTAAATTAGAACTCTCTCTTCTTATATTTAATGGCCAAATCAGAACTCTTTTGACCGAAAATGAATGTGATTAAAATCAATTTTATTTAGTTATGTTTGACCCCCATTTTCTAAAACTCATTTTTTTTTTAAATTTTATTTTCAACCACGCATTCTTTCAACAAAATAATTTTTCACATGAACTCATAACATTTTCACTACTTCATAATGACACATATTTCAAATAATCACTTTTCACAAAACTTGTTTTCAAAAAATCTCTATTTTATCTCAAACCAACATGGGATGGACACTTAAATGACAAAAAATAGGGTTGATCTCCATAATTTTTGAATTACTGTGGTTTTGGCTCCTTAACTTTCAGAAAGTAAGTTTTGGGTCCTTTACTAAATATATAAATGTGAACTTCTACACGATCGAACCATCATCAATGTAGACGTTGAAACTTCATGGACTTTCACGAGACTTAAAGTGAAGGACATAACCGTCAAAGATATAACATGGGACTAAGGTTTACATATTTAACGTGATTTTAATGTGCATCTTTAACGTTCACGTTGACTTTTGTCGCCACATTGAGCTTTGACTTACATTTATAAAATAAGTTAGGAACCTAAAATAACAGAATCGTATTAATTTAAAGATAGGGAGCCTAACTTTAATTTTTTCAAAAAAGTTGATTATATTTTCTTCTTTTTGTAAAGATAAGAAATGTGTAGTTGACAATTCAACTTTGAAATCTTATAAACCCACCGCCTTGGCCGAGAATTTGGCATTGATTATAGATAAAAATGGATTTTAAATGTAATTGATTATAGATAAATATGGGTTTTAAATGTAATTTAGAAATTGAGTTTAAAACAATCAAATCGAAATGGTCACCCGTTCCTCCCAAAAAAGGAAAAAATAAAATCTTGTTATGATATTAAAAGAAAGAGAAAAGAAATAAATGAATCAAAACGGTGTATTTTATTAAAAATTAATACCGCGTATTTTATGGTTTAAAATGAGAGTTACAATCAAAGTAAAATACACTCTTGTGGACTAGTAAGACTTATCTATGTAACATGACAAAATCATAAGAGTACATAATCATTAATAATTATCTTATACTTTTACAACACTCCCCTTTTATGATTATTTACACAATAATTGCCTCGTTAAAAATTCTTGTTTGATAAAAAATCAATGAGAAAAATCAAACAAAGGACTAAAGTGTGTAGTTAATTGTTAATAGTTTGGTGTATAAAGAAAATGCTCCCTCATTAAAACCTTATCAGAAAAATTTAGTGGGACAAAACATAATTGAAGAAAAGGAGTACAACTACTCACCTCATATTAATCAATGAAGATCTTGGAGTTAATGCATTCCAATTTTGTCTACCAATTTTTTTGAACGTAGATGTCGGTAGTTCTTTTGTGAATAAATAAGCCACATTATCACTTGAGCGTTATTGAACATCAATATCGTCATTCTTTTGAAACTAATGTGTATAGAAGAATTTTGTAAAAAATATGCTTTGTCCTGTCCTATTTAATATAGTATCATTTGAGTTGTGCAATACAAATTGCATTGTCTTCATACAAAATTATTGGATTATCTTTTGTTGAAATTAATATGCATGATGTTTGGATATGATGGGTCATGTTCCTCAATCATACACATTCTCGACATGATTCATGGATTGCGATAATTTCAAAATGATTTGAATATGTTGCTATCAATGTTTGATTTACAGATCTTCACCATACAATTGTTTCTTCACATGTAAAAAATATATACTACATGTGATTTAATTTTATGTAGATTTTAGAGACAACCAACATCTACATATCTCACTAAAGAAGATCCCAACTTTTGTGAATATAAGAATCTCAAATTAGTAGTACCTCTTAATTAACAAAAAGTATGTTTAACATCATTCAATATGTTTGAGTTGATATAGAGCTATATCTTGCAAGAAAATTTGCAGAAAAGGCTATGTCGGGTCGAGTAAAATTTGTAAGATATGTTAACACTCCAATTACACTAGGATACAGTACTTTAGGACCAAAAACATTTTCTCCATCTTCAAGTGGATGAAATGGATTTTTTTCACATCAAGTAATTGAATAACAATATGTGAAGTCAATGGAGATACTTTATCTATATAAAAATATTTTATGACTTTATTTTTTGTATATTAACATTGATGAACTAATAATCCTCCTAGAACATGTACAATCTGTAACCCAAAACAAAATTGATTTTTTTTTTCAAATTTTTGAACTCAAATTCATTTTTCAAATAATCTGCAATTTTGTTGATCTCCTTAGGAGTTCCAATTAAATTTAAATAATTAACATAAACCGTCACAATTGCAAATCCAATATTTGTTTTCTTTACGAAAACACATGGAAATATATTGTCATTTTTATAACCCTAATTCAATAAACATTCGCTAAGATGACTATACCACATGCGTTCTGATTGTTTCAATTCATATAATAATCTTTACAATTTAATTAAGAACATATTTCTCCATCATATATTATTTATTTTTGCCTCCTTTGGGAACTTTCATGTGTGTAGGGGTGTGTGTGTGTGTGTATTGCTAACAAGAATATAAATAGACAATGACTATTTCCATAAGGTGCGATTCGAGACAATCAAACTAGTTAAGTATCTAAAAGTAGTGGTGTTCATTACAGAATGATATGTTTTCTCATAATCAATTTTAGGCCTTTGTAATAAATCTTAGGCTATGAGTCATGATTTGAATATTATTTTTTTCTACATTTTTGGTTGGTTTTTCTCTTGTATTGTTCTCTTTCAAGGTACAGAATCATTAGCACCAATTGGTTGACCACACTTTTAGTGTATCTGAGATTCATTTGTTACAACATATTGTCTTATAGGGACATCAATTTTTGTTGGAGTATCAACTAATGTATGACTTTGTCATTTTTTGTAATAAAAAATACATCATATAATTGTTTTGAAACTCTTTACAAGTGAATGATTTTTCAATATTTTGCTCACATTGATTATTTTGGGGATCAAAGCGAGATACAGTTGTTTCATTCCAAGAAATTTTACCTTATTTTTTGTGACGTATGCCCATCCCAAAGTTGAAAAAATCATTTCATCAAAATGACAAATCAAAATGACAATCTGCAAAACGTACAGTAAATAACATAATCTGCTATGCCACAACCAACTATACTCCTTTAAACTTGATAAACATTTTTCTTCACTTTCAAATTCGATATTTATAATACACATGTCTTTGCTTCGACTCACTATAAATATTATCTCTTCTGATGTAGCGTCTTTAATAAGGCATTTAGAATAATCAAATTCAATATGATAACCTTTATCACATAATTGACTAATACTAAGCAAATTATGTTTGAGGTTATCTACCAATAACACGTTTTCAATAAAAGGAAAAGGATGATTACGATGTTTCCAATTCCAATAATTTTTCCTTTTAAATGATCTTTGAATGTGATATGACCCCCCATCCTTTACTTTGAAATTTGATAGTTGCGGTCTATCCTCGGTCATGTGTTTTGAGCATCTAATATCCAAGAACCATTTGCTTTTGATCCTCTTTGGTTCCTACAAAAATAATTCAATTTTTTAATCTTTGGTATCCAAACAAGTTTGGGTTCTTGATAATTAGTTTTAGTGGATTCTTGAATCCACTAGTTCTTGCTTTCAAAGTGTAGCCATGTAATTTTTGAAGGGTGGGGGGTTTTATCCAATTCCTCCTTTATAAAAAACATACTTTTGATCATCAAGTATTAAATCAATTTTTTTCTTACCTTGAGTAAATTTACAAATAATCTTAGTTAAGTCTTCAACTTTTTTTTTTCAAAAAAGAATTTTTTCTAATCAATAAGTTAGAATCAGTGTTATCCTTTAAGTTATTAAAATTTTATTCATTTCACATTTCAAAAAATAGTGCTTCTTTTAAGAATGGAGCAATTTAGAGCAAGCTTTTCAAATTCTTCAAAAATTTCATCATAGGAGCTAGATATATCATCGTATGAACATTTTTCAATAGAGTTTACCACATCTTCGATTGTCATGAAACACATGTTGGCAATTTCTTTTTGACTATCATTTCCATCACAATATCATCGTTGCTCTTATCCCATGTTGCTTGAAGTACATTTTTCTTGATATTTCTCTTTTAATTTCGGCATTCGGTTATATTTTGACCGAGTTTGTCACAATCATAGCAAATGATTTTCTTGCTTCTTTCTTCATCATTTTCTTCTTTCTTTTGGAATCTTCGATTATTTCGAAAACCTCTAAATTTTTTGACAAGAAGGACTAGATTATCAAACTCTTCATCACTCATATTTTCACTTGTAGTTTATTCTTCAATGGCGATTTAAGAGCAATTTGGCGTTTAGGAGGCTCCTTCGATTCCTCTTTGTTTTTTCTCATTTTCTCATTAGTTTCGGCATTGTTTAGCTCGTATGTCATCAACGTTCCATAAAGTTCTTCCAATGGATATGAGTTGATATTTTTTGTATTCTCTATCAACATCATTAATGAGTTTCAATCTTCCGACAATGACATAAGCATTTTACTTATAAGCTTACCATTATTAAATTTGCGATCAAAACCTTTGAGGCCATTAACAATATCGGTGAAGCAAGTAATCAAATCAACAATAGGTTCATCTTGTTTCATGAAGAAGTTTTCAAATTCTTTAACCAAGAGATCAACTTTAGTTTCCTTTACTAGCGCCAACATGAATAGCATCTAATGCATGCCAAATATCATATGCGGAATCACACTTGCTAATACGATTAAATTCATTTCTATCTAAGGCACAATAAAGTAGATTTTTGGTTCTAGCATCCAAGGATAATTTTCTTTTATCATCTTCGTTATATTCCTCTCTAGATTTTGAAATGGTTTGATCGGGTTTGCCATCAACTTTAATAATCTTGGTAGGCACATAAAGACCATATTCAATAACTTCCCATATATTATAATCTATTGATTGAATGTAAATCATCATCCTGGCTTTTCAATAAATATAATACGTGCCATTAAAGTAAAGAAGACGATTAGTAGAATGTCTCTCAAAATTTTGAAGATTGTAGTTAACCATTACTCAAGATTGTAGAATTTTAATTTTAAAATGAGCAGCTTGCTCTAATACCAATTGATAGGCCAAAAATGACTAAGCAAGAGGATGGTGAATTGGTTATTAATTTTTTTTTTTCAAAAATTTAATTTAAATACAAGCAAGTGAAGACTAAAAAGATAAATTCAAATAACAAGCACAAATATACAAGCGATAAGTAAAAGGGAAAGATGATGCAAACGATATAATTGTGTAGATTCGACCCAAAATAATTATATATGTCCTTCGTTACCAAGCTCTCTGGTACGAGCAAGACATTTTTATTATATTGATTGACTTATGGTGCAATCCAATCCTTTACAACGCTTCTAGTGACGTACAAACAAGGAGTATAATTCTTATACAATGTTGAGCTTTACGAGACCTCAACACAACTAAGAAATTTAAAGGAAGTTGATTTTACAATTTGAAACTTTTCTCTTAATAAATGATACGATCAAATTAAGTACCAGAGAGAAATATGCTGACACTTTTAATAAATATGAATGAATGAAGCTCAAATGTTAGATAAAAGAAAAACTTTGATGAGTAGAATGATTTTCAATCGTTAATTCAATCAAAAAATTTCCAAAGCAAATGACTTGATAGAGATAAGATGTAAGATCAATATAATTTTGCTCAAAAATATCTTACTTAAATGCTCTCCAAAATTTATTATAATGAATGCAAAGTGAAATAGTATTCTAGCAGTCAAAACGCCAAAATTTCTGACCAATCGGACGACCTATTCGGTCGTCTGCATAGTGAATCGGACAACCCAAATAGCATTTTTTGTCAGAATTCAGAACGGTTAAAAATTCGACCATTGGACGAACCGGATGTCCACTTTTACCGTATTTTTCCGAATTCTTCTTTCTTGATTGTTTTGAAAATGTAGGCTTTTGAATGTCATTTTTACTTAATTTTTCAAGGTAAGTAATACTTGTAAAATGTTTAAATATTAAGTTGAAATTCTTACCTTTTGAAAAATAATTTCTATACAAGCGTTTTTATGAAATAAATTTTCTTATGCATAAAAAATTTATCTTTTGAGCTTTTGATGATTCATTGCTAAGAATTAAAACATTTTATCTTTACATATGAATATTCAAGACACCTAAGTCTAATATCTTTGATCAATTTGACAAGAATGCTTGATTTGACGTGAGTACTTGATTTGTTCTTGTCTTTGAATGCTTGGCTTCTTCATTTATCGTCAATTGCGAATCTTTTGGTAACAATCTTTTTGTATCTAATTGATCAACTTTACAATAATAGCTATGAAGACTCGAAATCAAATGTTGGAGACAAAAACAATTTGTTTGTTATAATCAAAACTAGAAGTCAACCATAGGTCAACGTTTCACACAATTTGGGGGAGGGAAAACACATAATCATCAAGATGAAAGAGCAAAAGTTAGGGTTTGAAAACTTTTGAAGTTGAAGAAGATTCTTGGTGCAAGATCCAATTCTTTCCATAATCAAGATTTCAAAATCCCGATTATTAACACTATACTTTTTATTTTTCTTTCATTATCATGAGTACCTAAATTCATAGTTAAGGCGAACAATGTAATTTATGTATGATCTTTTATTTCTTTTGTTCAAGATTCCAGTTCTTTAAATACATGTATTTATTTTATTCATGAATTTAATATTTCGAATTCTTTGGCCAATTATTCAATGATTTTGTAAATTTATTTCGAATTGAGTGGTAAGTTTTAGATTTAGATCATATATTAAAATTCGGTAAATTAGTATAATGTGTAGAGATATTTATACTAATTATTGCGGTCATTAGATGAATTCTTAAAACTAATATTTCGTTTAACTAAAATTGATTCATATAGAGATATGTAACTGAATTAGTTAAATAGACTCAATGAGAAATCAAGAGGGGTAAATTGAATATTTTAAAAAAACTCGATCGAACACTACAATAGTAATGAATCTTGATTGGTGAATTAAATGAGATCCATAAGTAAAATTGTAAGTGAATATTTTAAATAGAGATATGTAACTGAATTAGTTAAATAGACTCAATGAGAACTCAAGAGGTGTAAATTGAATATTTTAGAAGAACTCGACCGAACACTACAATAGTAATGAATCTTGATCGGTGAATTAAAGGGGATCCATAGATAAAATTGTAAGTCCTAACAACCACATTCATACTTTTAAAACCCAAATTTCATAAATTGTCTACATTAAATAATTTAGTTTAGTTAGAATAATTTAGACACAAATTACAAACCTTATTATTTGTTTTCGATCAAATTAATGTTAAGAATAATTAACTAATTGTTAGATAGCAGTATATGTGGGAACGATATTCAGACTTATTAGTCTATTATATTATTTGTTATGATTCGTATACTTGCGGGATATAAAAATCGACAACAGTCCTCAGAACCTGAGCTTGGTGAACACCATCGGTTTTTTCCAGTCTTGAACTACTCATCGATACGTGCCTTGGCTTCCTTAGCAGTAGTCACTTTCTTGTCTCTGAACTGGAGGGATTCGAGAAATAGCACGTCCTTGAGGTCCACATCGAGGGTGTAATGAGTTGGCATGATGTGGTTGTAATTCACCAGCTTGATAAAGCACTTAAAGTGTGATTTCTTAGCCTGCTTCTCGGCAACGTCCTCTCGATCACTTTGTACAGGTACTTGGCTAGATTCGCCACCAGGCAGTGGTCATAAGGGTGTTCAAAGGTGCACATGTGAAGTTAGGTTTCAGGGAAACGGGGGTTTGTGTGGTGCATAAAGTGAGAAATTGTTTGGGAAAAGAGGGAAAATCAAACTTTTAGAGTGCCGTGAAATTTTAGGGAGGGAAAGAGAAATTAAAGATCAGAAGAATTGTTTGAAATTTATGTACAACTGTTTTTTGGGTAATTAGCTTAAAATGTCTTTATTGTTTGTACTCATTGCACAATCATCACTATCATTTGAAACTTGACATTTGTACCCTTATTCAATTTTTTTTTTCATGTGGAGTTGGTTATTTTCGTCTCATTCCGTCAATTCCTTTCGTCAAATATATGTAATTAGCACAAAACGTTCATATCTTTTGTCTCACATCCCAAATCTTCCTTATCATTCCAATCTTTACATTTGAGCTCTCAAATCGACATTTCTTTGTGCAAAAGGTCCTTACCGTCTATTTTCTCCATTTAAGTGTTGTAAAATGACTAATTTATTCTCATATTTAAATAAATCAATAGAAAGAAATAATATATGAAAATGAAATAATTGCAACAAGAGTTTTAAGTTTTTTACAAAGTACAAACGAGTCTCACGTAAAATAATATAAAATATAATAACAAAGAAAAATATTTCATCTTCCCATTTAACTCCACCACCACCACCACCACCATAATAATTAAAAGATAATTAAAGGTATAAAATGATGTATGAAGATTTTGTTCTGATTTTACTATGATTTTCCTCCATTAGATGGTTCATTCAAAATATTAATCCAAACTCTAATCTTAGATGTTCTAATTCAAACCCAGCTAAGAGCAAAATAAATCTTTTTTTATTTTAGAGGAATAAATTATTTTTGTTATAATGTGCTTTAAATTTTTTAAGTAGGACTCGTTTGCACCATTCGAAATTTTTAGGACTTTGATTGCAATTTTTTTAAATATTGCTTCTTTCTTTTCTACCTGTTTATTTAAAAATGATGTTAAATAAGTCATTTTACAATATTTTAATGGATAAAATAGACATTAAGGACCTTTTGCGCAAAAAAAAAGAAGAAGAAGTTGATCTGAGGGTCCAAATACTGAAATTGAAATGATAGAGACTATTTACGCAATAAAGGCAAAAGACATGGACGTTTTGCACCAATTACTCATATTTGACCAAAGGAATTGACGGAAATAATGAGTGTAAACAATTGATACGTTTTGTGCCAATTACCATTGTTTTTATTATTTAAGATTGCTTAAATTATTGATAATTGCAAATTTAACTAACTAGTTGTCGTGGTTGTGACAATGGAGGTGCACAAACTTGTACTTATTTAAAAGTTGTATATATTTTAAATTTAGTTTTTGTCCTAAGGGTTTCGAAATATAGAGCAATACAAGAAAACGAACAATTAATACCGAAGAAACATAGACAGAAAAGAGAATCCAGAGAGAGAGAGAGAGAGGTTGCTGATGTTGGGTTTTGTGCCCATATAATATATTCTGTTGTGATAAAATAACAATTAAAATAAATAAATTTTGGTTTATTTATTTATTATTGAACATGCAAATTAAAACTACAAATTAATTATATTGACCAAAATTTCCTTCAACTTTTGCATTTGATAATAGCATAAATATGTAAGACATAAATCGAAATACAAATGGTCTTAAATTACTCCAAAGACACGATATCTTCAAATTAGAAAGCAAAAAATGCATTTTAGATTATATTCGAGGAATATTGAGCAAAGAACAACTAAAAGCCATGTGGAAAATACTTCAATTTTGACTTGGTTGCTAAAACATACAATTGGGACCAATTCTTGGTCGCTTGTTAGTACTTCACAAGAATAAAAAATTTCACATGAAATCCTTATCGTTAGAGACAAGTATTTTAGCGACCAAACGAAGCTTGGATGCTAAAACATCACAACAGCGACAACACAAAGGTTGCTGGTGGTGCCTCCGATATAGCAACTAAATTCCATTGGTCACTAAATAATCCAAACCACGCGAAAAGGTGGGATTTACCTCGCCACGTGTTTCAGCGGCCAACTGATGTTTGGTTGCTGAAAAATACTTACATCGACCACGTGATGGTTGTTGGGAGAGCCTCCCATACATCGACCAAATTCCCTTGGTTGCTGAAAATATCCAAAACGATATGAAGAAATATGCAAAATTATCCCCGCCATGCGTTTTAGGAACCAAATAAAGGTTGGTTGCTGAGAAATACCTACAATGATAATACAATGGTCTCTGGTGGGGCCAACCTCTTCATGCGTTTCATCGACCAATTGAAGATTGGTTATTGAAAAATACTTACAGCGACCAAATTCACTTAGACGCTGAATAATCCAAAATCGCACAAAAAATGTGGGATTTACCCCCATCATGTGTTCCAGCGACCAACTGAAGTGTGGTTGCGGCAAAATACCCACAGGGACCATACGATGGTCGTTGGTGGGGCCTCCTATACAGTGACCAAATTTCTTAGTCGATGAAACATCCAAAATGACGCAAAGAAATATGTAGGATTTACCTGTCAAGCATTTTACCAACCAACTGAATTGGTTGCTAAAAGTACCAAAAACGACCGTAAGTTGGTCGCTGCAGCTAACTCTTATGCGGGAAAAATGCAGGTTTTTTTCTTACCATAATCTTTAGAGACCAATGAATGTATGGTCCATGATACATTGAACCTGTAACCAAATTTTAGTCGCAAAAATATTACAAAAGAATTAGTCCAATTTTAAAGGACCAAAACTTTCAGCAACCAATTTTCGGTTGTTGATAGTGTCCCCTTTTGATTGTGCTAGAAATTGGTCAATAAATGGGTCAACTTTAAGTCTCCTTTTGAGTGGGACCCGTACGTCGATTTTAACGGGACCAAGTATAT
>CAIGRP010076962.1:0-19607 GCA_903798385.1 Fraxinus cuspidata
AAATACAACATATAATCATGCAACAGAATTAAGTAATCACACACATGTAGAAATGATTATACACAGATGCACATGCAGTAACTATGTTTACTCTCAATAAATTTCACTATGGTCATTAATCGATTGTATAACCACATTCGCCTCGCCTCTCATCTTACGCTTCTGTTTATCCTTCTTTTTGAGACAATCCCTCATGTGTAAAATAATTGAAGTGTAAGCAAGTTCATCATATTCATTTTTCTGTGCTTCTGTCAAATTTGCAAGAAATTTACTATCTATGACTTTTAAATCTTTTTGTTGAATCAAAGTCCATTTCATCTTTTATTGCCAAATTCCAAAATCTCATTTTCTATTGAAAATTTCAATTTCAAAATGTGAAAAATGTGAAGATATTTTGAAAAACAGAACAACCAAAGTGCACAAATAGGTTACACAGTAATTTTAAGACGACAGTATACACCGTTCTAAATTTCTAGTGTTTTGTAAGACTCAAGATCTCAGTATCAAGAGAATATTTAAACGATCAAGTCTAGGTGTTCTAACAGAATAATCAATGTAAGACAAAGGTATGTTAATAAAAATTCAAATTCTCAAGTAATGTAGTCTCACACAGTGACTAAACAAAAATTAAGAAACAAAATCAATTACCAACTTGCAATCAAATTCAACACTTCAAACATAACAAATAATTCCTAAATTTCTAGCACAAACAATGGTTACCCCACATGGTAACTCCAATTCTAAAGTCACTTTACATGATGAAGCGCTAATACTAAAATTTAAATCGGGATAAGCCAATAAACTAGAGCGGAGAAATCTGAGTCCGTAAATAATGAGGGATGCGAATTTACCACTTTAGGGTCACCACTATTTGCTTCCAAGTCTCCAACAATCGTAGAAATCAATCAATCATGATCAAATCCCAAATGTGAGAAGAACAAAATCATCCATGTTTTTGTTGTATAACTTGAAACAGAAAACAAGCAATGCAACAATGTCAAAAAAATGTCACAAAAAACTGCTTGAAGAGACCTCTGCTAGAAGACGCCCCACGTGCCACCAACAGCCTCTGCGTGTGGGCTTCATGTGCCGTCGGATGCCTCACACGCCAGTCGCCATTGTGCACCTCCACCTGCACCTCCTCGGTGGTCTCCGTTTCACCAAACCCTTTATGGATTGGTCGGAAATCACAAAAACAACCTCTATTTTTGGTAGTTTTTTGGATGGTTTTGCGATCTGTTTTTTGCTTCGTTTCAGCCCTTTTTAGACCGTTTTTGGTCAGTTTTTCGAGCCAAATCTACCACACCAAAGCTCTGATACCAATTGTCGTGGAAGCTCGCTCCAATAATCGTCAAAACGGTAATTTCGTGGCTCAATTTCACTGTACCTTTTATCAAATAATCAATCAAAATGGCTCCAACTCACAACAAATATATTCATCTCGGTTGCTCCTCAATTTCATTCACAAAGGATAAGATAATGACGATGATTTGTAAACCACAAATGCACGAGAAATACAATGGAGGAACGAGGCCAAATACACAAAGAAAGCCATCTATTTTTCTCTCCTTAAGGCAGCTATTTTTCAGCAAGAAGACAGCCATGTATTCTCTCAATTGTATACGCAAATCATTCACTTAACGCAAAGATTTCATATATATATATATGTTAGGTTTGATTTTAGTTGGACCAATAAAAGGGTTAAATGTGCAAAGATTTATCATCGAAGATGTAATATAAATAGGCCGTGAGTAGCATTAATTTCTTAACTTACTTTCGATGGTCCACATTGTTTTCAGGTCGAGATTTTAGACTTGATTAAATGAATAATTTAATGGTCGGTTTCAGTTCTTGGAAATGAAAGGAATCTGTAGCATGTTCAGTTCTAGTTAAAAGCATACTGGTTTCAACTAGTTTGAATATGCAATTAATTTATTGCAGTTCATTAATTGCAAAGGCTAGATTGACATTTACTTCCGTAAAAAATTCTTAAATATAATTTATTCACTTTATATGTATATATAATTCATTCTTGAAGCTGTCGAACTTTTTCGAATTTTGAAACTAAAAAAATGTATAAATTCAATGGGATTCTAAACTACGAGGTTTAAGGTTTAGGATTTTTCGCTAATGACGTTGGTAACAATAATGTTAATAATTAAACAACCAATTTAAAGGAAAGCACAAAGCCCTAATTTCTTAAATCAATGCCAATTTCATGTGATGTTACGTTGATAGTGAAATATGTTTGCTGTTCTCATTGAAAGGTCTCAATGCCGAAATTCCTCTTTGAAAAGAATTAGTGAAATAAAGTAACATTTAACATTTGTTGATACCTTTATGCTCTTCTTTTCAACAAACACTGCTTTTATGTCCACTTTCTCTCTTTCCCCCTCCGGCTTTGCCACGTTTTGTATATCACAAGTGCAAAGGACGTATATAGATCAAATTATTCAAATGCAACCTTTTTGAAAAATTACAAAGAGACTATTATGTTGAGTGCCCATCCTATCCGGTATAGTCAACTCTTTCCACATATTGTGCCAAATCTCGTTTCTTTAATCTATTCGTTGAGTTTGTATCATGGCAAGTCGAATTGGTCAAACCTAACTTGTTTTGAAGAAGAAAGCTTAATTTTTTTCAGTGATCTAAGAACTATTAATAAACATGCCTTAATGAGCATTTAATTATTTGCTTAAATGGGTATTATTTATTACACGATGAATAAACATAAGCAATTCATCTCGACTTTTAAAGTTAAGATTTTCAGAATTACAAGGTTTTAAAATTTCAAGTCGCTTTATTTTGTAATCAACTTACAATTTCAATTGTTGTTCTCACATACGTAATAAATATAATATCATTGTTTTCACTAAAGAATAAAATAGACAATTTAGAGCATGATGTTTTTGTGTTTATAAAAAATTTAAATTATGAATATTTAGAAATGAATAATTCGAACTATATATAGTTTGTTACATTTAACGAGTGATTATTAAATAAACAAATATTGATTCACATAAATTAACAAAAATAAACTTTTAACAATTATTTTGAAATTTATCAAAAATAAACTCTAAAAATAATAAGACTAATGTTTGTTCTATCTATAAATCAACGACATTTGTTATAAGTCACAATAGTTCAGAGGCTTGAATTTGTGAAGAAGCACGTTTATGTCAAATTACCCGTCAAAACCTAACTTCATTAATATCATATTGTCAATACTCAGGTTCCTAATTTCCATCTATGTAACAATTACGCAAATTAGGTTTAAAGTTAGGTCTAAAACAGTGAAATAAATTTAGGTTTAAAATAGATTTTTTTCAAAGTGGGATCAATTTAGGACGGGGTGTGATGTGTGTTCAAAAGGGTTTCTCTTTCGAGTTTTGAACGTTGAAATTTCATAATCATAAAAAGCTTTTAAAATAAAGTTTTTCAGAAAAGAGACAAACAGATTCTGTGTTTTTGCTCTAAAATAATGATATCAGGGAATAAGAGCAGTACAATGGGGACTCCCACCACACCCACACGAGGGGTTCTCGATTTGCATGCGCACACACACGCACACATATATAGATATAGAGAGAGAAACCTATAGATATATAGTGAATAGGAAAAAAAATGTCTGTTTGAGGTCTCAAAACATGGACCTAACTCAAATAATTTGAGGACCAAAGAGGGTTCGTTAGAGAAAAACACATTCTGTTCCTCATCACTATCTCTTGAGATTTCCAGTTAGAAAAAAACCCAAATTTATTTATTCCCATCTTTTCTGTTTCATAAACCTTAAAAATGAGATTTCTGTCTGTTTATTTAGTTGAAAGAATTCCATTTTTTGATTTTATTGCATTGTACAAGCAATGAAGAAATAAGTCAATTTGTTTAAAAAGAATATCCAGTCGAGTTTCTTGCTAGATAGTCAATTTCTGTGCAAGTTTTTTCCCTAGATTTGCAGTTATAATGAGAGATATTCCCTGTGGATTTCAAGACTTGACATCTATGGCCCCTCATGAGATGGGATTTCAATATTTGAAAGCTCCATTAGAGCAAAATCTGAAAAGGCATTTGTTTTCTCCTCCAATGGAAGAGGGAAGATCAATAAAGTGGAAAAGTGAAGGCACTGGGAATGAAGAAATTGGGAGAAACACTGGACATAGAAAGTTATGTGCCCGAGGCCATTGGAGACCTCATGAAGATGCTAAGCTCAAAGAATTTGTTTATCGATATGGTCCTCAGAACTGGAATCTCATTGCAGAAAAGCTTGAAGGAAGATCAGGCAAGATTGTTTTTTGTTTTGAACATGTTTAGATAAATTGCTTTTTGTTGCTGCACTTAAAGCCGCTTTTCTGGGCACTCTTTTGACCTTTTTTGGTGGATAAAAATGTATACAACTGGCTAAGAAAATCACTTAAAAAAGTGCTTTTAAACATGATCAGATGTGCTCACTTATGTGAAAATTTTATAACTTGCTTTTACTTATATTAAGTTTTAAGCTTTGCCAGTTATGCTTCTTATTGATTGGTTTTCATTTATTGATTGATCTATACATTTTTGAAACACTTATTTCTTGATTGCTATTTTCATTGACAATTTTCAGGGAAAAGTTGCAGATTGAGATGGTTTAACCAGTTAGATCCAAGATTAAACAGAAGGGGTTTCACTGATGAGGAAGAAGAAAGGCTTTTAGTTGCACATAGAATGTATGGTAACAAATGGGCTATGATTGCTAGGCTATTCCCTGGAAGAACTGATAATGCAGTCAAGAATCATTGGCATGTGATAATGGCAAGAAAAAATAGAGAGCAAATCAGTGTTTATAGAAGAAGAAAACCCTCTTGTTCAAGGGTCCAAACTAACATACAAAATAATGCTTACAGTGAATCAACCATGGCCAATGACAATATTGCTGATGAATATGCAGCCTCAACCTGCAGTACTGATCTTTCCCTCACTCCCTCTTCTGTTACAATGCCACGGTTTATCAGCAGGTCAAGACCTGTCCAGCAGCACAATCTCTTGGAATCAAAGATAGGTATGATGACTTTTATCTTTTTAAGTCTTGGACCGTGGAAAGTCTAATTATACCGTAGAGTTACCATTTCGACCGCGAATCAACCTAATATTCCTATTATTTGGAGGCCTATTATTATTTTTAGTGGGAGAGGCATTTGATGATCACTTTGTCCTATTCTTTTTCGTCATATTGAAACTTGCAAAATGGACGTTAGTTTTCAAGTTGAGGACGAGCTAGCATTAGTAGGAATTAAGTCTTCAATAAGTTATGGCTTATTTGTTCATATGAATCCCTTTGTTTAACTTGAGTTTCAGGTTTAACAAGAGAAGAAAATGTGCTAGTTCATAGTAATGGTCAGCACTATGAGAATGAGCCAATGAGAAATGCTGCAGAAGTGGATCACTCAGGTCACTCAGATTCAAATTCTGAAGTTACTGAAGCATCTGAATCAGTAGCCAACAATAGGAAGGCCAATCTCTACATGTTTGGGGAAAATGAAAATGCAAAATTTGAGAACATTGCATTCATAGATTTTCTTGGAGTGGGAGCCACTTGAGGAATCATGTACAGTAAATTCCATAAATGGAAAGAAATTACAGCAGTGAAAAATCTTGAAAAGTGGGAGAGAAAAGAGAGGATTTAGAGAATCCATGAAGAATATAATCATGACATGCAAATTAATTTCTTTTGGAGTTATGTTCTTGTCAATTTCTCTGTTAACTAATGCAGTACCAATTTATTGCTGCTTATATTCTGGAAAAAGTATTATGTTTTTTTTTCTTTACCTACAACGCTGACTAATCAATCAATGAATCTGCCTCTCTTTTTAATTTCATGCCATTGTACACCTTGTTGACTATATGTCCTAAAATATGACTTTGAATGAACCTTTTTGTTTGGTTTTTGCATATATTTGTCCTTTCATCCCTTGCATATATTAATGATCTCTTTGTGTACTTCAATTGCACCACTTGTGTGGTTGATAAAATTTCTCATTCTCTTTTTCCTTATTTCTTTGGGAATATGATTTGGATTACAAGATATTATAAAGTTTTGCGCTGGTTATCAACATATTTCAACGTATTCTTTGGATAGATTTTGAACGGTTATAAAAAGTATTGGAGAAGTTGTACTGGATGTAATTTATAAAGATTTAAGTTATGAACGAAATAAAATTTTTAGGTAAAAGATATTGGGCACGTATTTAATATTACATATATGTTGTACTCACGTGTGTTGCATGAATGGTCATAATTTTCTCCAATGAGGACCATCAACTCGAAAGTTCATACGAGTGTTCATGATGGAAATGTGTCACCTAGAGCGAATTGACGTAATTGGTTGATGTCGGCATGATTGTAGGCTTTCTTGACTAAACTCCTCTTATAATAAGACAACGTGAGTTCAACTTTATACTTATGCACGGACCAAGGATAACCAATTTCTTCTAATATGGCAAAAAGCACTTATTCTAGAATTCAGTTGAATTTTAGAAATAATAACGTAACTTCTCAAGAAAGGAAGTGCAAACAACGGTAATCACTAATTACATATGACGTTTCAAACTATTACTGATAGAAAACCAATCAAAAACTGTGACAATATGACTTCCACTCAATTCGAAGATACAAATTTCACGGTTCCTTAACCTACTCCGGCGAATAAGAATCAAATTATTCCTCGAGACTGGCATAAGTTCTAATTGTCATCAAACAAATAATTGATTTGACTAGGATGTTGACTTTTTTTTCAACGGCAAAATCAACTTTTCATTAAATTAATTGTTGTGAACAACGGACAAAATACAAATAAAAAAACAATCTGAACAAAGGTGCACTTCTGTACCCAAAATGATACCTAAAGCTAACTTGTGGACTACTTGATTACGTGTGAGGAGTGAAACAATATGTTCTACAACTGACTTCAGACATTAGTGTTAAAAGAACAAGAGCATCCGAGATAGGGAAGACATTTTTTGCACACTATTTACAACACGATTCTCACATTAACTACTATTCTTTTAAATTATTCATGTGCAACCTCGCTAACTTAAGTATCGAAAAGTCTTGAGAACTGCATCTCCACCTTTTCTAACAAGTACCAACTAGAGTAATCGGATTTTCATTCTTATAATTAACTATAGCATGTTCATTTATATGCTAGTTGATCCAATGTATTTTCTAGTTTCCCTCCCTCTCATTTTCTTCTCCATTCTTTTTTTCTTGGGCTGTCCCTTAAGGGTCCATCATTTTGAGAAATGGATGTATTGTGACAAAATATAAAAAGATTGTGTTATTTTGTGAACTTTTAGTCATAGTACAATTTTTGTGGGTCTTAGAGCAAAGCACATTCTATCATTTGAAGAGCATCTATAAATTTAAATAGTTAAAATTTTGAAGTACTCCAACAAACTCTTTATATTTAATACTTAATTTTACTACTCCCAAAAAATATTTATTATTTTTCTTTATCTTTTATTTTAACTTGATTTTCTTTATATTATTTTATTATTTTCCTACATTGAAAATTGAAACATTTTGAATGCATTTAATTATTGAAGAACCAAACTCACTCTCTAAATTAAAAAGTTAATTTAAAGAGTCTCTTGAAATATGATTTTAAATGTTGACTCTTTAAAATAGAGAGGATTTCATATTTAAAGAGTCTCTTGGAGATGCTATTACCATATAAAACTAAATGCCCTTCAATGTTATTTTGAAAAATAAAAAATTTATATAAAAATTCTTGACTAGTGTCAAAGCTCACTTTACTGATAATACTTTAATGTAAGAAATTTAAAACTCAAATAAAATAAAAAGTATTTTAAAAAGTAATTTCTGGATTTGGGGTCGAGAAAATAGAGCATACATAAAGCAAGAACATTAACTAATGCAATTATGTAATCGAGCCTCAAAACTTTAGAGATAAGAGGGCTAATGAAGCATATAGTCAAATACATAACTTCAAAATGTGATATTTCAGGGTCACACATAAATTAAAAGTCTATAAAGGAAGTTTTAAAATAGTTAAATAAATGATCAAATTTATTTTTAATCACACATTTCAATGAACTCACAATTAGCATTTACTTATTCACCATTCATTTCTATTTATTTATAAGTCATTTTGTTTAAAAGTTCTTCTCAAATGAAAGCTTACAGAAATAATATGACACGTAAAAGTGTTGTACTTTTAACACTATTCCATGCAATTAAGAGCCTTTTTGACAATCATTTTGGTAGATAAAAGATTTTTGAATAATGACTTTTAGGATAATGTGTAGTTAAAAAGTAGATGCCAAACAAAGGAAGCTAGCCTGTTAACTATTCTAGTCAAGCCCGAATCTCTGTCTCCTAGTTTTTTGTATAGGTGTAGAATATTTTAGTGTCTAAATGTGTGGTTGAAAATGGTCATGTAACAAACCTGAAAATAAATTAAAAAATGTCAAACGGGTACTAAAAGTCTCTATTACAGAAACTTCAACTGGATCGATCCAGGCCCACAACAGCCCAACAATGAGAGCATATCCAAAATAAACAATAAAATGGGCCTAAAAATAGGCCTTATTGGAATGGTATGTGAGTATAGTGCTTGAGTTACAATCCACAATGTAACATTTGTCACAAAAATCTTAGTATAAGATATGTGATGGGGTGATGAGCGCCAACAAAGAATATGTTTTAAATGCCTGTTGATTTGGGAAGATATTATCGATAAATAGAAGAACATCTCGTTCATTAACATTTCAAAAAAAAAATTCACCATGGTTAGGACAAATTCAATGTATTCTATAATTACTTACCGCGCCAATTCTTGATCATTGAGATTCACGTCAATTTGGATTGCTCCTCACCAAAAAATACACGAATCAACTATTCAAAAAAATAAAATAAAAAAATAGATGTCAATTCGGTTTATTCAATTATTCAAAAAATACACAAACCAACGAATTATTAATTTTCAAAATCTCAATATTCTAAGAATTTTTGACAAATGTTACATCGTATATAAACACTATCCTCACATATGATAATTAAAAATTAAGCAATCTTTTGTAAAGATCCAATGTTGGTTTTTTTCGAATATACTCATTTGATATGTGATGTGAAATTAATTTTAATGTTTTTATTAATTGATAAAAGTTATTAACTTATCATTTGTAATATATATTATAGCAAGTAGACCTTTTTTTTTTTTTTGGTTCATGAAGGAACCCGTAGCCGTTACTCGTGAGTGCGCACTGGGTAAAACTCGCTTCATGTGCAGTAGCCCGCAAACCACACATGAGAGATTTACCACACTAGACAAGCCTGGTGCAACGGGCTCGACCGAAGAAGTGTTGGCAGGAAATTCGAACTCGTGACATTCGGTCTCCGCGTTCACCACCAACTCGGCCACCCCCGAAGGGTAGCAAGTAGACCATTTTAGTTGATAGAAAAATGGTGTAAAAATAATTAATTTTGATAACCCCTAGTCAAGGTCCGGGATGAACCTTTTCCGTGCAATATTCACGAATGGTTTGATGGTATCAAGATAGAACAATACGTCTCTAGAATATTCTAATCAATGTCGAAGAATTGAATTGTTATGGGCAATGTTATTAATATTAGTGTTTTAAAAGGTGGGAATAGGGGTGAAATGCAAGGAAAAAGACTAGTTTATAAGTTAGGCGTGAAAAAGACAACCAATTTTATTTTGACCGTTTAATATGGGCTTAGGTTCCAAAAGACGAGGCTAGCACTTTCTATATTATTTTATTTTCTTGTCCAAATTTTTAAATTTTTTAAATGTTAAATAAATTAATTAGATAAAATGAATAAATATAATGATCTTATTGAAATCATTAGTAGGGGCCTTAGAATAATTAAAATAACATTAAAAATAAGGAAATGTCTTATTACCCGTAAGCTCTTAAGGCTTGAACTTGGTACCTTACTTTTAGATTAATCTTGATTAAAATAGCCATTGAGTGCAACTTAAACAATGTTAGTATTTGTAAAGCGGCACTCATTCTTTTGAAAATTGAGATTCTATCTTAAAAGGTTAGCTCTTTAAACGTAGCAGTCAAATCTCTTATAACTCCGTCTTCTACTCCATATTGATATGAAATTTTGTTCGCACTTTTCCATTATAATCAATAAGTAATTAATATAATTTTGAATAGGGTCGAAGTAACAAGGTCAAGACAACACAAAAGACGTTACGATACATGAATCTAAAACATTTTTAAGTGACCGCGACTTTCGCAGTTTAATAGGTCATCAAGATCCTCACAAAAACCTAGTTTATCTCTTTTCTCTTAGGCTATCAATATTGTGTCACTTCCATAAATTTAGGCAAGACATATTTTAATCACTTAAATTATTCTTCCTTTTTGTGTCTAATCCTTCTCTACTGATTACCAGTGTCCCATGTGAACATAACTTTCCGCTTTGTTCCATAATTGGGTAGAGATTCCTTCTCAATCAGTAGCCAAACGTAGGTGGCATCAAGAACACACTAGTAATTATCAACATTAATGATCTTTTACTTTTAATCGTGCCAACCAATTGAATTAACTTGATGTTTTCTCAGTTTATAATGTTCATTAATTTTTTAATCTGGTGTAAATGTTTATGTACTAAATAATAACTCTATAAAAAAGTTAGAACAAAGATTTTCGATGAATCAAGTAAGAGTTTAGCTAGGATTTTGGAACTATAAAATTGAAGAATCAAGAAGAAGTCGTTTTTGACTTCCCAACTTTACATCTCTTTAGTCTTTAAACTTGGTGATGAACACAAACTCGAATACGTGTTCTTGTAATTTGATGATGAAATAAACGTGTTAGATAGGTCGACCATGTACCATTTCTTACACTCTATTTTAATTTTCAAATATTTGATTTGAAGTATGCTTTCACGTGGAGTTTTTGTTATTGATTTTAGTGCTTTTTTCAATCGGGCTAGTAGTAAAGCACTATTAGTTCTTATAGCGAAAAAAATCATAAATTTAGATGGAAACAATGATATACTTCAATAGCAAAAAAAAACTCTTAGTCATGTATGAAAGTAGTTTTTGTTTTGCTCGAGAGAAATTATTATTAAATATAATGAAAACCTATATGATTAAATAAATCCCCCAAATTGATTCTTCAAATAATATTAAAATTAATCGATCTCAATACTTAATAACATAATCTATTCACACGCTTTATTATTTATTTCGACTCATTCACTTACGATATCACACAATCCCTTGTAAAGAGTTCGCAAAGTGATTATTTTTGTCTGGTGGCTGATGTAATTGTTTAGTAGTACGGAGCCGCTTGATTTATCAAATATTATTGTATTAATACTAATATTAAACTGTATTATTAATACTAATTTAATTAACCTAATGCTAGATTGACAAGGAACAAGTACGTGACCGTATTTCTATAATTTATCTGCATAAAAAAGCTGTGCAGTGTTCATTGAATCTAGTATTCTTAAAAATATATATATTGTAGGGTCGATAAAAAAATGGAAATTTGGTTTCATCGCCGACATATTTATTTATTTTGGGTGGTAATCAGCCAATTTATAAATTTCAAAATGGTACAAGACAGTGTACTTATTTTATAGAAGGTACTATGAAAAATAGTAGTAATTAAAAATATTCGAATAAAAACTATGGACTTGTACATTTGGTAAACATAATGATAATGGTAAAATTTAAGCACACTTAAATATTTAAAAATCAATGTTGATATTTTATGATGAAACTCTTATCAAAATCTAAAAAGTCCAACCGAACTCTTTTACCAAATTAAAGCTTAGTCAATAATCGAATTGCAAGATTAATTTTCTCAAGGTAGTCAACATTTTATTGAAACATATAAATCTCATGTCATTTTAATGTAAAACCTAAACAGTATTGATATTTAAGTTTAAACTCGAAAATTCAACAATTAATTATTAAATATTTATCATTATATTGTATTTGAAGCAATTCCCACCTCTCTAAATAATGGATACAATAGTAATTTCATTCATATAAAGATTATAAACATTGTTATTCAATAACCAAATTCTATGTAACATCTAGCTTTGGATTAAGCAATCAAAACAAAGCAAGAAAAGGATAATAGAAAGGAAAATATTTAAAATTTTATTAGGCAAATCACAACAAATTTTCCTTCAGTTTCCATAATATAAAGAAAGCCCCACAGGCTCTGACACCCTCAATCTTGAATTTAAGAATTTCTTGGAACCTGCAAATAATTTCGAAGTAAATTAATCACTTTTATGAAATCTACAATGAAATAAAGTTATAAATGCCGATTAATTCATGTGCATATAACTTAGTATAAAAAACTATTAGAATTAAGGTATAAGTGTGCAATCATATGCTGACTCTCACTATATTTGATTCTTAATTAATAACATAAATTAATTATATGATTTTCATCTTTGAAAAACTGATTATATGAAAACAAAAAATTCTTTCAATCTAATTGAAACTCCTTTCAAATATATATTTATATCCTAAATTTGAAATTTCAGTTGATTTTTTTTCCTCAAAATTGACACAGAGTTGGATATGCCCAATACTAATAGTAAATAATAGAAAAAATGTTACAATTGTATCGTTATAATTGTTCTGTTTCTTTCAATATTACATACTAAACATAGATTTGTCGACTTTTTAGTGACGGTGCAGTTAAATCTTACTACGTTTTACTGTATACAATTTCCAAAGCAGTTTCTATAATTTGGTATGAATAATTCCTTGGTATTGCTCTGGTAGCATTTGTATGGTGCATTTTCTGCCATTTTTGGATCCAAAACTAATGAAAAATTGTCAAGTATTGTTCTGTAAAAATTCTATCCATAACTGATTTGGTATTGATTGCTTACCAGGAAATAGCTTTCACCATGCTGCAAACTCTGCACCAGAAAACCATACTCATTTACTTGAACTGGCACTCCTGACGAATGAAATAAGACAAATTCTTCACCAAATATGGATTTCATGTCCACCGCCCCCCGATGTATATCTGTTGGAACTCCATTGATAAAGACTGTAATCAATCCTGCACAAATTTCAGAAGTAGTAGTAGTTCATCGAAGTAGACAATGACGGACCCGAGTATTGGGATTACTAATTTATGAAAATTATGCACTGTGACACGACACACAATCCACAAATCCAAGTAACAGAATCCGCTGTTAATAAAATTTAGACGATTAAAAAAGTCTTAACCGTTTCAAGTACTTCGATCCAGTTGAGTAGGTCTCAACTTAATATCTAGACATTTGTAATTCGTGGTCTAATTAGTCAACATCTTGCTTCGAACATAGGAGTTGCTAAGAGTAAAATTCGGGAAAAAGAACCGATTGTATGGGAAATACTTCAGGAAGTTATGCAGGGGCATCCTGTAGTATGGGAAATACTTCGGGAAGTTAAGGGAAAGAGAGAGGGGAAAAAAATAGCCTAAATATTGTAGTATAATAGTTTATCAAGAAGTTTAGGGTTTGGACTAAAAAGAAGAAAAGTGAAAATATAATGAAAACCTATATGAAATCTAATAAAAATTGAAGTAATTAATTTTCTGCTTACTGCAAAATGCCAGGAAATAATTAGTTTATGCTTACCAGACTGGTATTGCAAGTTTGAAGTTTCAGCAGAGGAAAAAATTGAAGGATTTTGCTCAATTTCCGGGAGGCCCGGATGGCTGCCGGAAAATGAAAAGAAATCATCCGAATTCTCATTGCCGACGAGGCTACAAGATGNCTAGAACTGGTATTTTCATATTGAATTGCACCACCAGTACTTGAAGTCTGAGTTTGTTGTTGTTCTCCAGTAAGGCTGGCTTGAATTTGTCGTTGCCTCCTACGAGACCTCGACCGTCGGTTTTGAAACCAGTAGAACACATTGGCATCACCAACTGAGCCAAATTTCTCGAGCAGTTTTCTTATTCTCACAGTTTCATTCTTTGGAGGATTAACCATCCCACTGTTGAAGATGGATTCAAGTATAAGGATTTGTTCGGGTTTTGGCGTCCAACGGGATCTCACCGGTTCATTTCTCTCAGTTTCAAAGCCATGGTTTGGCTGATGGTTGCTGTCTTGGACTCGATCTTCCATGATTCAGTGAGAGAGGGAAAAATAAGGTATAATTGAAGGCACAGTCCACATCAAGGGAGCAAAGTATTTAAAGGCCAAGAGGGAATATCATTTTGTGAAATTTCACTCTTACCCTTGTTGTTGAACGTCTTCGTCTATAAATTTATGACAACTTTTGTAAAGCACATTCCGTGATTTACCTCCTCCACAATGCTTTAGGGACGGGGGTGGAGGACCCTCAATATTGGGGTTCAACATTTTTTAAATGGACATTATTATTATTATTTTATTTTTTTAAAACTATCTCCATTACGTCCCTTCATCAATAGGTTGGATTGAAATTTACTTTTGAATCGAAAGCTAGACACGTTTCCCTTTGACTTGAACCGGTTAATGATTTTTTACTATGTTAAATCATTTTGTTAGCCGGAATTATAAACCATTAGAGAAGAACATAATTTGTTTATTTATATTTTGCTCCATTTTAATACTTGGCTTGCTAAGGCAACGATGAATCTTTATTACATTTACTTATGTAGTCATGTATAAAGTTATTAATTTCTCAAAAAATTTAGGAAAAAGTTATTTCCTAAACAATTTAGCAATTAGATTGAGTGTGGATTAATTAATTTCTTTTTCCATTTCTGTAAAAATAAATTACGATTCTCACAGTCCCTTATTTATTTATTTTTGGTATATAATTTATGATATGCTAGTGTGTGTAGGTCACAATGTGGGGAATTGTGTTACCAATAATTAGCCTGCAAGATGTTGCATATTTTCAAAAACTGTCAAAGAAAATTGTTTAGTATTTTTGTTATTTTAGTCGGTATTTGACCATATAGTTGAAGATTTTCACTCTAATGTACAAGTAGAAGTGAACTTTTGTGATTCTTACGTTAGCACCTTTCAAGTTTCTTTGTAAATGAAAAATAATGCAGTTGCATATTTTCTTAATAATTAATGTTTTACTTATTTTAATTTGAAAATTAAGACCAATGAGAATTAACGGAAAATACTTGCTTTTCTCGACAATAAATTCCTAAATTAACTCCAATTAACCTTATCAATTAAAAAAATATATACAAAAGTCCCCATGAAATCCTAAATTAATCCCATCCACACTGCAGCACGAAATCAAGAAGAAATAAAACCCAAAATTCAGGCCTTCTAAATACTGAAAGTTTCTTGATTTTCTAACATTTTGTGTTTCTGATATAGAAGTCGATAAACATGGTTAGTTGCTACTAATTGTGACTTCTATTTCATCATACCATGATAATTTCTAAATAGTTAATGGTGTTTGTTACTTTTCGAGCAAGTTCTTCTGGTCACAATGTGAGGACAATGAACAACCATAATTTTCTTTTTTTTTTTGTAAGAATACCAGAGATTTTTGATATCAAGATTGGTTAATTGAATAGAAATACATAATAACTTGAAAGAGTCAGAGGTTGAGAAAGATATCTATGTTTTATACTAAATAATAAAAAAAATGTTCAAGTCAAAAAGGAAAATAAAAATAAACAAAAGTTGAGGTTGTGGTATGAAATTGAATAAGATTTTAAGAAATGATGGATCTATTCACTCTATCGATAATCGGCCGAATATGCTCATCATGCATTAGACGACGCATATAGAAAAGTAGCATGAGTAAACCTTGTTCCATCCTCATCATAAAAGAATTAATCAAACTATTAAGAATGTGAGAAATTTATTTATTTATATTTTCTCTCTCCCACACCCCACCCTTCCCCATTTTGTGCCCAAACATGTATGCTGTAAAGCCTGTAATCCATCCTCATTTTTTGCTACATGGAATGTTTTTTTTTTCCCCAGAATCATAACTTGATTGAAAGACCAATAAATTCTCTATGCTATTCCCTGCAATCTGGAGACATATTTAAATGCCAATCCAGATACAATGTTACCATAAAATTTTGATCTCTTCGACGGTTACAAATGATTTAAAATGACAAAAGTAACTTTAGAAAAAGTTGAAGTTCAAGTGCATGAATGCTGAAAATTCTTTAGGTGCCCAAAAACTAAGACACCATGCACCTATGTAGGCTTTTCCGAAAGGATATGTACTAAGACTAGAACACTATTCTTTCTGGCCGCTCAGTTGTAGCCTAGTCTGGCTTTTCTTTTGCAAATTCTAGTGTTGAGGAATGGCATATTCCCAACATTTTCTTATCCTAATTATCTGTGTTTGTGCTTTCTATAATTTGATCACAATCTTTAAGAAGCCATATATAGCTATAATTAAACTATAAATATATATATATTCAGCACTGCCTTAAAAAAAAAAAAAGATATTTGATACGTAGTACTCGATAAAATTGATGGATATGTACAATTGTGACCTTAATGGATAGCAAACCTAAATTATTTTTGCATTTTTAAGCTCATATACTCTCGGTGGTCGTCCATGAGACGTTTTCTGCTCAATTTTCATTTTCGCCATATCTTTAAATCTCTTTATATATATATATATATTATAACATTGCCCGTGATATTTCAAAATAATTTCTTTAATAGTGATAGCATAATTCATGTGAAACCTTCACTTTTTAGTTATTATATAACCCTTTAAAAGGGAAATTTTTCTTTGTAATTCTTAAACTCAAAAATTGCACAAATTTCACTTCATTTGTGCCTAAAATATATTAGGTAAAAGAAAATGTCATTTCGATATATTGGGACCTGAGTTGCATATTAAAATGTTAACGTTATTAACATGAGTAATTGAAGCCCTCATATGTTGGTTATAACTTTCGTATTTATCAAAAATGACATTTATGTAAGCCATCATAAGATAGTGACTTATTTGAAAATATCAATCTTAAAATCTTATTGCTTGTTTTAGTTTTCTCGCTTGAATTTAGTGAACTTTGATTCAATATTAAAACTTGAGCTTCTATTTTAAAAGTTGAAACTAATTAAGAGGAAATCCATAGACAATTTGCATATGATCACAAAATTGGGGGCAAGGGAGATTGATCGAATGTGAAATCAAAGCCGAGTTTGACAATCATTCTTTCTTATTATTTTTCAATCTTTCTTTTTCATACTCATTTTCAATAACACATTCTCATAATAAACTTTTTCTTATTCTTAACCATACGTTCTCCCAAAATTTATTATTCAAAAACTCATTATTTTCAAAAAAATTCTTTCAAACATGGGCCAAGTGGTACAAGAACTAGGGTTTCGGCATGTGAAGGAATGCATGGAAATCTGGGTAAAGGGAGGAACAAGCCAAACTATAGTAAAGAATCCTTGCAATAATTAATTATTTATGACGTTAAGCAGACACAAAAACACAGTTCACACCCTGTTGTTGTCATTTTAAAATATATTAAATGAAATGAGAAGACAGGGTCATAAAGGTTGGCTTAAACTTCGAACACATTTCTCTCCACACTGCAAATTTTATTTCTTTACATTTTTAAGAAAATATATAAATTCATGAAAGAGTACTGAGCACAGGCAAGAACCGACTGGGTTCAGTTTTCTGTCCCTGTTTGCATCTGCACTGCCTTCGTTCTTAAGGATTTACAGAACTGATTATTTAAGTGTATTCTGTTTTGGTTGTTTTTGTTTGTTCTTATCAAGGAAAACTTGCAGCATCAAACTATATAATTATATTAAGCATTTTCTTTTTTTCAGTTTTAACTTTTTTTTTTATATACAAATGAACGGCTTCTAGAAAATTTAATTATACAAAAGTAACATGGCAGCATAACTAAATTAATAATATTTTCTTTTGGACCTATACTAACTCGAATGATGATGAGGTCTCAAGCGATGTAAGGCTTATTAGTTTATCTTTAGCTCGTAGCTCATCAGATATAAAGTTTTTTGGGTTCCCCATCAAATGATCGGGTTACTTTTTCCTTTGGCTAGAGGTCTTGTAGTGTACCCCACCTAAATTTATATTTTTTAATTTCCATTTAGTATAAATAAACTCTCGACTGGCCATAGTTCGAAAAAAGAAAAATAATACTAACAGGTAAATAGTATTTTGATAAAATAACTTTAGTTGCTTAATGTCCAACTGAAACTTTCAATTAGAGCAAGTAAAGTTACAATCAAAGTAAAAGTAAAATAAATGTTCTAAAAAATTAAAAAATAACTTGTTTTTCTTTCTTAAACTTAACCAAACATACATCAGTAAAAGAAAATAAAATTTCTCTACCTTGATTTTATGATGCCACTGCGGGTATTAGTCACATTAAATGTCGAGCACTTGTAAGTCGAAAAGCATCCTAGCCATGTAATGTGCCCCAAAAGCTGAACAAAAATGTTGGCCGGTGACCATTAAAAATAAAATACGTAAGTTATTTGCAATTTTATTTCTGTGGTTAGGCATGTTACCACTTTTGTTCACTTTACAAGGTTTTCTAGGGGCTTTGGACTTTAGCTACAAATGGATAAAGTGATGAAAAAGAGAAGTAAAATATACATTTCCCACTCCCACTTTCACTTATTTTAATTTTAGTGAGCACCGCAAGAAGAGGTGAGTATTTTTTTTTCTTGAAACCATCCGAATCAAATTGGAATTGAAGCTTGATAGAATTGGTTCATTTGGTTTTCTGTCTGTTACAGTTTAATTTGTTCCGACTTATAGAACTAATAACTAAATGAAGCTTTCACAACCAGAATTTCTTTGGACCAAACCAAACCATGACCACTCCTAACCACAAGGAGCTTAATATATTCTCCACAAATTTTTGAGGTCGACTGCATGAATATATTTTTACCTATTTGACGATATCGGAAAAAAATAGTATAATTCTTTCAAGATTTCTAAGACTAAATGCTTCATTCCCTTTTGAAGTGTAAAGGTTGACAAGTAGATGATAAACTTATCTATAGAGTAACAAGGAAGACATTTTTCCATACGTGGATTTAAATTGAAACATACCTATAAAGGTTCTCTAGGGAACTAAATACATGTCATTTTGAGATATTATAACATTAGTCCATATTGAGGTCCATTAGTATATAGTTCTTAAAGGACAGATGAGTTCAATACAAAAAAAAAGATTGAGTTGAAATGAAAAGGAACAATTGTGACATAATTTGAAGTTCGAACCTCTGTAACTGTGATGGAGGATCTTTGGGCCATCATCAGGTGGGTTGTGTCAAGTTCTGTGCACAGTAAAACTGAAGAATTTGGTTTCTTTTCCCAATACTAAGGGGATGTTCTCTTTGTGTTTCAGTTTTGTATTTTGAGTTTTGAATTCATTTTGTGTTTTATGTTTTGAATGTCCATTTTGAGATTTTTGAATATATGTTCTTTTTGGCATTTTTCAAAATTGTTTTGAAAACACCCAAAACACGTTTTGAAAATTTTGACTTGGTTATAACTGAAAACACAAAAAATGACAATTTGTCGTTTTGAGTTTTCTTTGTAAATTTTTAACTTGTTTTCAAAAACAAGTTTTCGGAAATGGGAAAGAGAACGCATTTTCACTATTTTGGAAAATCGAAAA
>CAIGRP010076973.1:0-13851 GCA_903798385.1 Fraxinus cuspidata
TTTTTTTTTTAATGTGTCCAAAAATTACCAAAAAGCCCTAGAATTTGGTAGAAATAGCAAAAATGACCCCAAACAAGAAGGCTGGCACGCATGGGCCGACACAGGCTTTGGGCTTCTGCCTTTGTCCTTAAGCCACCCGCCCGACCGCTTGCCCACCTGTTTGAGCCGTGCGCGGCGGCTCCCCCTTTTCCTCCAATTCACATTTCAGTCCTCTGAGAAATTGCATGACTGTTCCTCAACTTTGATTTTTCACATTTGGTCCCTAAGTTTTTTACTTTCTTTCAATTATGCCCTCCATAAAAATTGCATTCAAGATCCTTCAACTTTCATCATTTTACACTTTGATCTCCAAATTCTCGTTATTGTACGATTGGGTCCTTTTTTCTTCCTTTTGTTTTGTTCTCCTTCAATTGGGTGTTTTACCTACAAAAATCATAATTATAGTTGTAAGTCAAAATCTGTTCCTTTCATCAATATTAGCCCATTTTAAGTGTCCAATAAGAGTGTAAAATCACACTCATCACTTACACCCATTGGTATGATGATTCGAGCACATTGACTTTACGATGTGTCCTAAACATGATTTTCTCCCTTTAATGATGTTTAAAGGCTTTCAAAAATTGTCTTGCATGACAGAACGAATTTCATCTCTTATGAAAGCAACACACCAATCTTAAGAGTTCCAACAAACTCAACTTTGTATGTTGTACTTGAAAAATTCAGAAGCAAAATTTAGATAGAAATGAAATTGAAGGCAACGAAATTATTGCATATGATTGGTGTAATTTTTATCTATCAAAAGCTCATGCAATTTATAGTGTTCATGGCCATTCAAACAAACTAAATGCTTCTTCAAGAATAGCAATGACTATTCCACACCTTTCAATTAAACAACAGAGGTGTCTGTCCAGACACAAAATAGACATTTGATGCACGTATGTCGCCTATAGAGACGTCGGTCACACCTAGAAAAAATCTGCAAAAAAAAATAAAAAATCAAAGGTTTGAAATTTTAGACCATTCAAATTAATTTCATCAGTAACACATAAATTAAATAGATATTTATTATTTTATCCAAAAAAATATATACAAAACCCAAACCCACAAATGAACCTGACCAGACCGACCCGACAGGGTTTGGGTCTTGCCAAGCTTGGCAGCCGGCAGTGATGACAACTCTCTTGTGCAGTTCAAGCACATTTATATCAAGGTCCTCTCCCTTTCCACAAAATTGGATGTCTTTTAGGATACAAACCCAAACGTCAAATAGTAGATTTATAAACCATACGTTTTCCCACAAATTTTTTAAACGGGACAAAGTTAAACAATTTTCATTAAATTATCATTATTTCATGTTTCAAGTGGGTGACTTCAGATCCAAATCTTTTATTTTATTAATATTTTTGATAAATAAATGTACTTTTTTTTTCATCCCTAAAGTAGAATATGAATATGCTTGTTCTCGTCAAATTTGAAGTTTGGATCCCACTTCATTTTGAGCTCAAAGTTGCCAAAAATACAATGATTTTCAAAACCACAAGCACATAATAATCGTGCTTCCATTTAAAATAAGTTATTCATATAGCGAGACTAATCAACCTGCACCTTCTAATGTTAAATGTCCTGTCTGGCATGCATTAAAGCTCAAGGGAAAAAAAAAATGTTTACAAGATTGGACAATAAATCTAAAGGAAAAATATTACAATTTTGTCACTAGAGTTGTGCAATATTGTCGAGTAATGCTAAGGTTAATTTAGTCATTGAACTTCAGTTACACTTTTTAACTAAAAAACTAGTTTGAAGAATATTAAAATCATGTGCTTAGACAAATTTCTTTAATTATTTTTTGTTAGGAAGCAACAATGTCACTCTTGTTGGAACTTACCGGTTAGCTAGGGGTGTCAATGTGGCTCGTAAGCTCGGGCGGCCCATAGTTTGGCATGGAAAAAGTCCAAGTTGGGTCGGCTCATGGCTCAGTAGAATCGAGCGGAGATGGAGTATCGCTCGAGCCCGAGCCACACGAGCCATTTTCAGCTCGTGACGACCCAAGCTAAGCCTAAAAAAATAGTAACCTACAAAACTTTTTTAAAAAAAAGTTTGAAAATAATTTAAAAAATAAAAAATAAAATAAAAGGACAAGCTGCCTTTGACAAGGGAGCTATGCGTAGTTGTCTGCATGCTACATGTAGTTTGTGTTGTGCACATCTTATTTCAAATTTGAATTTGAATTTGGTTGAAATCGATAAATTTTTTTACTATAAATATGCAATAAAATTTTGAGTTTCATATCAATTTACTTCAATTAGTTTAAACTTGCAGTAAATATTCAATTTTTTACTCTAATATTCAGTATATTTTGCTATAATAGCTATAAGGGTAGATCGAGTACTTCATCCTACTAAGATGTATTTCAAAATGTTCAAATTGATTTGGAAGACATCGAAGAGGAAGTACTCGAGACTAAAGGTCGAAAAAAGAATTCTCGGATTGTTGGCAACATATGACACGTAAAAAAAATGGGTGTTCAAAATGGAGTTGATATTTGGAAAACATGTTGCTGTTCTTGTGGCAAAGAACTTAGTTGAAAGTTTGGTTCAAGTACAACGCATTTGAATAGGCATGTATTAAGGAGTTGCAAAGCGAAACCAATCGGTCTCAACGCAAAACAAACTGAACTAATGTTTGGCGATTCTAGTTCTACTCTTTCTACCTTTGTATATTCACATGAAAGATTTTGTGAAGGAATGACTGCATATGTGGCTGTAGCAGAGATGCAGCTTACGATGATAGACTCAATACACTTTACCCGACTCATGCAGATTATCTCCAACCCAGGTATACTTCTTATTGTAGAGATATTTTTTGTTCAAATACTATAAAATTATATAACAAAAGAAAACAAACTGCGATTGAAAGTTTAAAAACTTTTAATAGTGTTATATCATTTACCTCTGATTTATGGACCGATGGTAATAAAAATGGATATATTGCTACTATGGCTCATTACATTGATCACCTATAGCTTTTACATAAAAATATTATTGCATTCAGACGTGCAGAATATCCTCATAATGCCACAAACATATATATGGTTTTAAAAGATATTGTACAATAATATGTTTTACAAGAAATAATTTGAAGTTTTATTTTTGATAATGTTAGTGTGAACAAAGTTGTTATCAAAATATTTACTAATGATCTTAACCCTACATTTTGAACTTTGTTTTTTCATCAATGTTGTGTATGCCATACTTTCATTTGTAAATGATGAATTAAAACGTATAAGATTGTATTAGATGAAACTAAATAAACAATAAATTTTTTACTGTGTCACCAGCAAAAAATCAACAATTTAACAATTTGTGTGCAGAGTATGGCTTACAATAGAAAACATTTGTCACTGATATAACATATAGATCGAACTCTACATATCTTATGTTACACTCTTGCTAAAATTATGATAAAGTTATTTCATTATATTATAATGGTAGGCATACATATAGACTTGAACATAATTTGCAAGATTGTGAATTGTCTCTTGCATTTTGTATGAAGAAATTCTTAAAACCTTTTTTCAATGCCACAAATGTATGTAGCTGTGTTTATTACCCTGCATCTCACTTGTTTTACAGTACTTTTTCAACATTTCATAAATATAGGAGTTTATCAATTTTTGTTGATGTGATTTATTCTATGGAGTTAAAAATTCGTAAATATTGGGAAGAGTTGTCCTCTTTATTTTTTTTAGCTTGAGTGATAAACCATCGACTTAATTTAATTGGCGCAAAAGCTATTATAAGAAGAATTTCAAATTTCATGAATGTAGAATTATTTTATGTGCGTATAGAATCTATGTTACATGAAATATATATTTATTACGCTGAAAAAAGGAGGTTAGGGAAGTTCTATTTCCCAAAGTTCTTTTTAAATAAATATTTCAAAAAATTCAGATGATATATAAAATTTTTTGGACACCAATACAAGTGTTTTCTCTCATTTAGTTTTAGTTCATCAATATCCATAGCGATAGATGTTAGTGGCACAAATCTTGAAATTCCCTCTAAGTTAGCTAGGTATACGTACGTGGACGTTCGCAGTGTGTTACAACCAAAATAATTATAGGAATTTTGTCTTCTATCATGGTGGAGGTGTAACAAAATGCAATATCAAATTGTATAAAAAAATTGCATATGATCTATTAACACCTCCGGTGTCTACGGTAGCATTCCGAGGCTACATTTAGTTTCGGTCGTCGAGATTTATCAGACGAACGATCAACACTGAAAGAAGATATATTTAAGGCTTTAATATGCTTGAAGGATTGTGAATGTATGGATTTATGTATTTAAGAACAAGTTGACAATATAATGGTCGAAGAGTTGCAGCAAATCCAAGAATAGAATATTGTAAGTTTTTAAATTAATTAGTTTCAAAAAATATGTAATTTTAAAATTTATTTGTTTAAAAAAATTGTACACGAAATATTTTATTCGTATACAATTTTAATTCTGCCTACGTTGATTGTAGTCGATCCCAAATTAAGAAAAAAGAGGAGGGTTTTAACTCTTATTTAATTTATAACTCGTATAAATTGTATAATTTTAAATTCTTTAAAAAAAATATTTGATTTGTCATGAATTAAAAAAAAAAAAAAATGACTCAACTCGCTAAGGCCCGAGCCAAAAGTTCAGGTCGAGCCTAAATATTTTGGTCGAGTAAAAGCTAGGCTCGGGCAAAAAAAAATCCGAACCATTTCTACTCGAGTTGAGTCCAATCTTCGAGTTTCGGCTCGTGGCTCGGTTCGGTTCTGCTCATTGACATCCCTACTGTTAGTTAACTATTAAAATGTTTTAATTGAAAAAAAATTTCAATGGGTGTAATGATTAGGTACGACTTTTGAAATGTAACAGGGCCTAAATGTATCCTTTTATGTGTTGGAGCACTTCAAGTCCATGCTAGGCCCATTTGATTTGGGCTTTGGATTACTGTAGTTTTTCTATTTTTGGCAAAATGCAACTTCACAAATTGAATAGATATTATGCTAGTCATAAATAATAGTAACAAGCATACATTTATGTAGAGTATTTAAATCGTATATTTGATAAACAATATTGAAGTACATACAACATTTTAAATATTTATTTGACATCTACACAATTAACTTTATCTTTTTAAATTGACAGAAGAAAAAATGGCATACAATCGGCTAATAAAACCATCTAGAAGACAAGCAAAGCCAGGAGGAATATTTGAACTACCTTATTATCCTCTCGGGAGAAATGCAATGAGAACGACTCTGAGCTGAAATCCAGCCTACTTTGCAAATAAAAGACCTTCACACGATACTATAGGTTATGCATTCTTTGCTAAACCCACTGACGAAGCCAGCACTCGACGCGTTTCAATGGCCTCTCGTGCTGGCTCCGTCGGAAAATAAAGGGATTAATGAAGATTCTTCAGTAAAATATGCATAACTGTACCCACTTTTAACAAAAGTGGTTGTAGCTCATATGGTAGAGCACTAGCTTTGCATGTAAGAGGCACAAGTTCAATTCCTCTCACAGCGTCTTTTGAGCCAGCCTTAGACCATTATCAAGAACCCAGAAGCAAGAAGAAAAGAGAGCCTAGCCAAACCTTATCAACTCCCTGAGACAATTATTGGCTGGGTGATTGGAAAATGAGTCTCTTTTTCTTGTAGCGCCTTCTATTCCACTATCCGAACGACCATAATGAGATTAAATCCTTGTTTTAAAAAAGATTCGATTCCACTAAACTCCACTCATTCTTTTAATTTTTTAATATAGTGACCAATAACTAAACAACTCCATATTAATAGTTTTTTCATTAATCCTATAGATTACTAAATTTGTAGACCAATGTGATAATTAAATCAAATCAAATATTGTGGTTTAACACTCTAAATTTTCATAAACANGACCAATGTGATAATTAAATCAAATCAAATATTGTGGTTTAACACTCTAAATTTTCATAAACACTGGAGTGTTATCAAAAATTCAACTATCTTCTTATTAAAAGAGAAACGATACAAATAAAAGTAATTCCTTTATTTTCAACAATAAATATCAATTAAAATATGGAATTTGTGTTTCTTAAAAAATAAACATAATCACCTAACTAATTAATAAACATGTTTTTGAACAAATAAAACTAACTATTAAATTGGAAGATAGAAAAACTTAATGTTTTTATTTCTTTAAATCATGTTGGATGTCCGCATCACCATCCTGCACAAATCCACTCAACCCGAACAACCTGTAAAATTATTGTAAGTGTCAGTATTTAAAAACACCCAATAAAATACGTATAGTTTCCATACACAATTATATAACAATCAATTAAACACTTCATACTACTCTTCTCTTATGGAGTATATCGATGACAAAACGATACACCTATCTTTGATCGTCTTAAATTCTCGAATGATTTTATATCTCTTAATAGAGAATCCGAAAATCCACTAGCAATTCATGCATAAATGACTGAATACATAAAGGTATATGAAAACAAACCACTTGCACATAAGTATCTACCTCGTTATTGGAAGGTTGAAAGAAAATAAAATGTTGTATGTGAAAATTCTCCCATTATTTTTCTCCCTCCCTCCCACCCTCCCTCCCATGATTCTCTATATTTTTCGTGATGAAATAGTGAATTTTATTGTAGTATTTATAGTTGAAATTCTCAATTGAGTTTGTATGCAATTAAAATTGGAAAGTTGTGTATCAAATTAATAGTTTTCCTAATTAAAATAATCAACCAACCCTAATAATTTAATTTAATTTATATTGAAAAGGGACACGTGGAAGTTAATTTGAAATTGGTTCCATTTGACTTAGTATACTAGTAATAAAATTTGAAGTAATGGAGTTTTAATCAAACTAGGATTATAATTAAATTTAATCAAAATCAAAATATGATTAATATTAACCTTTATTAAAAGTAAAATAGGAGATTAACTTATCAAAATCAACATTTATCCTATACACACATGGCTGCCATAAAAATTAAATCATAAACCAACTTAACTAATTTCAAATTAAAGATAACCTTTTTTTTTTTTTTTTTGGAACTTCAATGACTTGGGTTTAAATTATCATAATTAACTTTTTTCTCAAGTTTATGATGCGTTATTTAATACTAACTAGTCCAATATTGATATCTTCCAATCTATCCATCAAAATCCAATAATTTGGCCCAAATAAAAAGAATTAATACTTATTTCACTTTAGTCACTCAATTTTTTTCAAAATTATTAAAAGGCATCTAGGTTAAAAATTCTTATCATTAAATAATTTTATTCTATAAAGTTTTGGGGATATCAGATGTGAGATATTTGAGAATTCACTATCTTCAGATAATGACTTAAGGAAAACTCAGAGAGAGATTCTCGATTCTAGTGGAACATAAAAGGAAACATCTCCTAAAGATGTTGATGAATATAACGAATCTCGTAGAAGCAAAAGAACTTGGAAAGAACATTAGGACCGGATGATACATATATTGTACATATTTGCTTGTATGTCAATAACATATTAATTTTAAGTAATCACATGGACGTGATAAAAGAAAGAAATTTTTTTCTATATTTCACATTCAAGATGAACAATTTTGTACAAGTGGATACCATATTTGGCTTCAAAGTTACAAAAATTATTGGGGTTATTATTTAAGTTAATCACATTATAAAGAGAATGTTATAAATAAGTTCAATCACTTGAGCATAAAAGAGTTTAGGACCACTGTTAATCCAAACTCTAAACTCATAAAGAATGATAAACGATTGGTTGCTCAATTAGAGTATGCAAGTGTTATAGGTAGTCTTACGTATGCAGTGTAATGCACAGGATTGGATAGTATTTGTAATTAGTAAACTAAGTAGGTTTATTAGTAATTCAAGCAAGAAAAATTAGAAGACCATTGGAAGAGTTATTGGTTATTAAAGAAAACCAAAAACCTAGGTATATTATATTCTAAATTCCCACTGTATTAAAATGATTTACTGATACTAGTACTCGTGAAAGTAAATCCACTCTGATTGGGTGTTTATTGTTGGAGGAGATGCGATTTCTTGAAAGTCTTGGAAACAAACAAACATGCATAACACATTCAACCGTGGAATTTGAATTTATGGTTTAGCTGACACCGAAAAAGAAGCTGAGTGACTTAAGGATCTTTTATACGAGATACATTTGGGATCGAAGAATACATATTCAATATCTATTTTATATGATAGTCAAGCCACATTAAGAAAATCATACAATGAGGTATACAAGGGAAAGTCTAAAAATTGAGTCTAAGATATGACTACGTAAGAAAATTAATCAAGAGTGAAATATTTCTATAAATTATGTCAAGTTAAAGGAAAATTTTAAGGATCCTTTAGCTAAATTTATTAATAAAGATCAGTAATATCTACATCGAGTAAAATGGGTTTTAAATTCCTAAAATAAAAAGATATACCATATGAAAACCCTACCTATCATTACTAAAATAGTATTCACGGATTCGAAGGATGACAACAAATCATTCGTTAAGTGGATTGTTTAAGCATTATTATATCAGAAAGAACCCTATCATAATCTAATAATCCTGGTTGTTACTTAAAGAAGTGTTGAGCTTTAAGCTTTTAATGAAGTTGAGTTCTAAATTACAAGTTTTTTTTGAAAAGAACAAAAATACTGAAAGAACTTCATCTAGATGAACTTCAGGGTGGTGCTGCCTAAATAGAGTTGGAATTTATCACTTAAAAGCTCAACGAATAGGATAAGCACAATGCCATAATAGTGCTAAGAATGTTTGAGGACTTGTGAAACACATGACTTTTGTGTGTGTGTTTTCCCCAGTATTTTCAAAAGGAATAATTGGTTCAAAGCTATCACACTACTCGAAATTTTGATGAAACTTTATGAAAATTATACTATGATTAGATTCAAATCGAAATATATCTAAACCTTATGCATAAGTATTGATGGTTTGTATATATGAGCCATATAATTTTGAAGGGGGGTTGTTGTATATTCGTTCAAGAGTTATTATGGAAAGGAAAATTGGACATATATTGCACGTTGGAAAAGGAAAAAGTCAAAGTGAAATCAAATGAAAATAAATGACAGTGGGCATGATTAAGCCATGCGCACGCATGAACTTATGGCTGGTTTCCAATTTTTATTTCTTACGAGTTCATATGGAAAAATCCAACTTTTTATGAATGATTGGCACTGTTTAATGGGCTATGAATTGAAAACTACAAATAGGGGATATTTTTCAATTACTAAGACATGAAATCATCAATCAAAATCCACTAAAAGTGCCTTTATTCCAATTCATTCTTGCATTCAAACTTTTATGTGTTCAAGTTTTAGGAAGAAAACACAACTGATAAGTTTTTTTTTTTTTTTTCAAAGGCTTGTTTAAATCATACAAACCATTTGTCGGTGTCTTCCTTTTTAAGCACATAAAATAATCTTACAGGTGGCGAATATTATTTGAGAACAATGATATCGTGTTTAAGACTAATTTTCAATTTTTGTGTTCTTGCTATATAAATGTTCTCTTGTTTCAATTCTTCTGAAGTTTCAACATCAACTCCATATCACCTACTACTATTAATAGGTAGAATAAAATCAACATGGTAAAACCTCAGTAAATGAATATTCGAAAAATTATTAATTTCGTTTAAATAATAAATTTTTTTTCAATCCCAACTTGAGTCAATGTATTAAATTAATAATCTCAAATAAAATAATAGTTTTATTTAATTCTTTATGATCCAATGAAAATATAAAATAATAAATTGGGTAAATATGTAAAATTTTGTAAGACTTTTAAGGAACTTTTTACTACAGTACTTATATTTTTTGCAATGCAATTTTTTTTTTTTTAAAAATACATCTAACGTTGCTTACTTTTTCTTTGTACTCAAATCGAACACAACTCATTCCTAGTATTTTTGCAATATAAATACACTTTTGGTACATTTTCTATTTTGTAGAAAGTAATTATTTAAGGTTGTGATGCTTGAAAAGGCTTCTTTTGAAGAAATGTTAATAAAACACAACTATAATCTATATTGTAATCATTCTTCGTAAGCGTATTATTATGATGTAGAATCACGTCATCCTATTATTTTTACTAGAATAATTCAAGTGATGGATGGCATTAATCACACTTTTAAGAACTAATTAAAAATGACTTCACGAAATTTATCAATAAATTAATAAACTCTCTCGATCCCTACATTATTATTTTATAGAGGTTTTATTGTAGTAAAAATAACAGTACTGTATTTGACTAATTAAAACATACATAAAATTATAAAACTACAATTTGAAAAGACGAGATTGGGCCACATACTTATTTTTATTCCCTGAATTGAAATTTACCCACTTTTCAAATATAAAGATATTTATGGGTAGTCTTTCTCATCTCTCTGTATATATGTTTCTGTTTCCCCTTTCTGTATATGAGCCTCTCTTGAGTCCTAATTTTTTGCCCAACTTGCATTTTGGAATAATATTTTAATAGAGAATGTATAGTTAAAAATAAGAAAAAGTTTTGGGTTTGTGTGTTATATAATTTATTAAAAATTATGTGGTTAAAAATGAAAGAAAGAAAAATGTATTTTACCGAAGATCAAACAAGGGCTTTATATCCTTCTCTTTCCTCTTTTCTCTAAGCCTTAACCTCTTAAAATAAGAAGTGGACATTTGTAAAGGAGATTATCTCAAGAGTAACGTTTTGAAAACTAACCCGAATATTGATCTCAAAAAGATAAAGGGTAAGAACCAAAATGTCGAACATCAGTTGTTGAACCGGGTCGACCCAAAATTTAAAAATATAAAAATTTATGTAGAATAATAGAAATTTCTATTAATTAAATTAATATTTTAAGATCCATTATTGAACATATAATAGTAATGAAGACACTAAGCTCTTGTTTGATTTAACTAAAAAATAATTTTTTTTTAGATACAAGTTGAAGAATATGGGTTAAAAGATTGTGGATCACATGAAATATATGGTTAAAAATAGTTGTTGATTTTTATTTTTATCAATTTTTTATATAAATAAAACATGAATGAAGTGGAAACTAAATGGGACAAAACATTCTTTTAACAATACTAGCGAGGTAAACATGCGTTGCACGTTAATTGGATAATGTTAAAAATAAGTGTGCAACAAAATAAAGAATAAGCCTATAAATCTCGACCTACAAATTATATATACAAACTCGACCTACAAATAGAAAAGGCGGAGCTTTCAAATAAAGAATGAGCCTAAAAAAATCAAGTAACTAATTCATTTAAGTATGCAAATTTACCCGCTCATGAAGAATATGGAATGCTTATTTCACTCGAAAGTTTCTATCCAAGGCAATTACGTGTCTGAAGATGTATTATTATAAAAGCTAAAAAATTAGATATTTTGTGGATACAAAAATCAATAATTATTATGAAGCAATAAAGACAGGCACAACAAGCCCACCTTGCTAGACTCGGGGAGCAACTCGTATGCAGTATGAGTTGAATGAAATACCATATGTAATGTAGTTCTTAGAAGAAGGAAAAATATATCAGAAACATACTATAAATTAACGTTAGATTTCCCGGAGGTTTAGTTATTCTAAAATTCACTACATAAATAATTCAATCAGAGTAGTAAACCCAAAAAAATGAGACAAAAGATTCTAGCATATGCTGAGTAATAAAATTCAATTTAATTTCACAATCTATAAATCATTCAGTATAAAAGTTAACTTTTCTTAAGGTCAATATAATGTCACAATCTACAAATCATAGTGCATGAGGAGTCATTGCAACTTTAGCCGCTTATATAGGCGAATCTATGAAGTTAGCATAGCATTACAAATCCTAAATAGATATTACCAAGACACTTCGTAAAGAACCTTAATTTCATCAGCCTCTTGTTCTGAGCCTCTTCTCTACATTACGTAAGAGCTTGCAAATAAGATGGCCTCTTCCGAAAATTTTAAATAAGTTCTCTAGTTTACTATCTGCACCAAAATAATAAGTAACTATCTACATTAGGATAGGAATTGAATTGAGAATTAAGTTACACCATATACAATATCTACATGAAACGCAGGATCACAAAATGTGATGGAGGCTATTTTGGAAAGCCTAAGAAAAATTCAGTTATGATGTTACATTATTCTCCATAATCACCATAATGAGCATGACTAAATAAATTATATATATATATATATATATAGCCCTAGTTGGCCCAAAGTCAACAAGATGATGACAAGGTAGAATAAACTCCAGTGATGGAAAATAATGTGGTGCAAGAATTAAAGTACTCAAACCTCATATTACATTTGAGAATTTTATAGAATAAGTTTCATTTTATGATATTCAGGAACTGTTAGTTATGCAATATGGATGAGATTAAATCAGGTACATGTGTTGGAAGAACTGAGAGTTTCAGCCTTCAAGTACACTTTGAATCGGTTAATCCAATTATCCTTGGACTTGAGGCTCTAAATAAAATATACCCTGAACAGTAACACATCAACGATAAACTATGAAATGGGCTTAATTGCAAGTTTCTGCATGTATTTTTCGAAACTTGCTTTCTTGTAAAGTCTAAGGAACTTATTGTCTACATTAATAATCATCCATCAGCAAATGACCAATCCTGAAGAAACTGAATAACTTAGTAACTTCTTAAATTTTTCTATCTGTTTACATTTAGTGAAGAGCGTCGGAAGTAGCACATCTCCTAACATTCAAAGAGTAATTTTTGTAGATGAAAAACTTTGTATTAATTTTCATAAGTAATAAAAAGATAAAGGTTATAAAGGATATGCTCTAAAACATACTTGAATTACAATGATGGATATGCCAAATCCACATAAAAGCATCTGCATTTTTCTAAATAAAATTCGAAATGTTGTAAATTTCGTAGAAATTAAGAGGATAGAAAAAGAATTATGATCGATTTACGCAAATATTAACACGAAAGATTCTGTAAAATTTGGTTAAATAAATTCAAGTTTGGCCATGTAATGCAAACTTGAAACAATGACTTTTGCCTAATCTATTATCATATTGCATCACCTAATCTAAAAGCTTTAGCAATTAAATAGAGCTATATGTATATCATTTAAGTATTGTCGTCAATAACTTCCATGGCACAAACTTATGTATGGTCAAATAAGACAAAGAACACTTAACTTATATGGAACAATGAAGTGAGAGAAATGAGGATATTTCCACTCCATGTTTTATACTCCTGTTCCAGCAACAAAAGCTATAGAGGCCTATATAGTGAATATTATGAAATGTTAGAATTGAATGGAAACCTAACATTCTCATCATCTTTCCCTTGTATAGAAAGAGAAACTATTAACTCCAAGAAAGGAAAACACTCATCCAACGTTGTATATTTGCAAAAACTTGAAATTTCTACCATTTGAATAAAAATGTTTAACAGCATGTGTTCATTTGTCAGCTGCATAAATAAATGCAAACTAATAAAAGTTTAAATTTTAATTTGGAGAAGATAATCTTTTAGCGAATTCGATTGCACGAGTGAGCATATAGATCCATCATTTTTTGCAACTTGTCCATCTTTAGCATTTAAGTTACCCTACGGTAATCCTCCAAATCCATATTTAGGGAAACTTACAAGGTTTCCTTGTGCTTGAGCTTGTGCTAGGACTCGCCATCGTTGTGATGCCAAAAGAAACTGATTTTGGCTTTGTAAATTAGATGTCTCTATGATGAAGTGCATAAGGAGTTAGAATTTATGATGAATTGGGATCGTAAGTCAAAATAATAATTTCATGATAAATTCGGATTTGTC